>NW_021026203.1:1211998-1226794 GCF_004153795.1 Camellia sinensis
GGAAGAGGAAGTAGAAATAAGATTAGGATTTAGTATAAATGAGCTTAGGTGTAATGATATAAGAGGATCCTTAGACGCGTTCACTGTGCAATATGCTGATAGTGAAAGCTACGCTCATTAAACTAGCTTTGACTAGTCAGCAGACTGATATATATAATGTGATATTTTATTTTATTTTTATTCTATTTAAATTAACACTGCATCGCGGTGTAGCAAACGAATAGTTTAATATATCATCTCTTCATATTGGTTTATACACTATTCTTAGGAGTTTGTGGTGAGTAATAATACGAAATAAGTACACTTTTGAATTTTTTTAGTGAAATACAAATTGCAAGTTGCTGAAAAAAGATATGTGTTCGGGTTTTTGCAACGATAAGACACTCAGTAGGTACTGAGATGTCATCCGAATATGACTGAAACTAAAGATTGAGCGTGCACTATTAAAAATAGTGGTGATAGTCGCACTTTTTTATATGATTTATTTTATTATCCTTCATCCAAACCGGCTCTTTAAATTAGCGCCATTTTATTTTTTTAATGTTCTTTCTATGTAGATTTATTATCACTATGTTTTATAGTACAATACCCATATATTCTTTATTTTAAAATTATTTATACAATTACTCATTGATTG
Source organism: Camellia sinensis (assembly GCF_004153795.1). Classification (NCBI taxonomy): domain Eukaryota; kingdom Viridiplantae; phylum Streptophyta; class Magnoliopsida; order Ericales; family Theaceae; genus Camellia; species Camellia sinensis. Next base: position 1,212,636 of record NW_021026203.1, read on the forward strand.
GACAGGTGCGTCCCAGTCGCGTTGTGGTATATCAAAAATCGATGGTTCCATGGATTTCTCGGCCGGCCGTTGTCAGGCGCCGTCTGTTACGCCAAGGCAGCTTCCCCAAAACGACGTCGTTTTGGGGGTTTTTTTGAAATTTTTTTGATTTTTTTTTTCCTTTCTTCTTCCCTCGTTCGTTCGATAGACGAACCAAGAGGGGGGAGGGGAGGGGAAAGAGGAAGAGAGAGGGCGCGAGGGGTTAGGGCGGTATTCGGATTACTGGCCGGTTACCGTGTTAACCCATAAGGGCGGTTTGGTCGTGACAATCTACCCAACTGGTCATCTTGGGCAAGGAAAGTGTCTTTGGGAACAAAATAGCTTTGTTCGGTTTTGTAAAAAAAAATCTACGCAGCCTGTCCATTTAACCATTCTTTTTCTTTTACTACCCGACAAGTTTTGGTTTTTTTTTTTGGAAAAAAAAATTACGTTCATGGAGGGGAGCCGGCCGGTGGGGCCGGATGGGAGGGGGCGTTACTGACAAATCCGAGCAGTTGCTGCTGATGGCCGGAGGCGCGTGGCAGGAGGAGGCGGAGGCGGCCGGAGGCGGAAGGAGCGAGGTCGAACGATCGGGTTGTCCTACTTTCAACTGTGTCCTGGTCACCACTGACCCTGCCACGACGGCGGACCCTTGGCGAGAGCGCAGGGCGCGAGGCGACGATCGGGTGCATCAATGGTCGGCCTTGCTGGACGACCTGCGAATCGCGGTGGCTATTGCACTCTCCTCCCCTGCTGTACGACTGCGACGGCAGACGGAAGGAAGAAGAAAGAAAAACTAGAATGAAGAAGACACGAAAAGAATCAAAAAAAAAAAAAAAACCCCAAAAACGACGTCGTTTTGGGGGGGGTCTGCCCGGGTAGTGGCTGGCCGGTAGGGCGGCCGAGGATCCAGATTCGTAACAAAATCTAGCGCAGATAACTGAAATTCATATTATAGAAAGCAGCAACACTATAAATCTTACTGATCTCTGGTGAAAAATTCACAAAAAAAAAAATGAGCATCAAATACTCTGACAGTCAAGATTTCTTGATCACCCTTCGAAAATTATCCTTTAGAATTTTATATGTTTAAAACGTCTCACAAAATATTTTGTCTTTAATGGAAATGAGTGTTGAGGATGATGATGATGAACTGGCAATTTTGTGTTTATGTGTTTATATATATTATGGTATCTTTGTGTTGTTTCATATATATATTATGATATTGTTTTTAAGTAAAGCTATGATAAACCTGAATTTTGATGCAACGGTGGTGTTTGGGAGGTCTATTTTAAGAGTAGTGTTTTTTATTAAAAATATAGTTAATAAAAATAAAAATAGGTTAAAACATATAGATATATAATAATAAGAACCTAATATATTTCAACATCTTCCAAATTATAAGAGAATTGTTATTTATTTTTCAATGTGAATTACTCGTAAAATCAACAACCAAAAAAAGCCAATCAACTTCCCTAATATAAGCCTTTTTAATCAGGCTAAAATAATCAAAAATTTAAAAAATTATTAAAATCGTTAACTTTCCAAAACGAGCACATGATTCGCGAACAATCGCACTTCTTGTCTCTGTTGGTGGGTTGTCCCGCTTTCACCTTTTTATTTTTTATTTTTTTTAAAGGAAAGAAATACTGATAGTAGCTCGGCTACACAACAAGAATAATTGTCCTTTCGAACAAATTTATATAAGTGGTCACAGGACAAAATGTGTAAGGTTGAATCAGAACTCTATGTAATTTTATAACGGAATTAACATATGGTGTCGTATTGCATATTCAAATATTTGCCATATTTGTTCAACAGAGATTATAGAATGTTGGGAATGTTGTATTACAATTAAGCGGTTTTTGCCATTGCTCTTATCGCATGAGTTTTGTATTAGCCCCTATCCTCATTTTAACGCATACACCAAAGACTCTAGCAGCGAAGTGTTACTACCATCCTGTAATCTATCTTGGCTTACTCTACCTAAGGCCTAATAAATGAATAGAGTGTGGTTCCCGTTAGGAATGACACTGAGCAAGAGAACAAGAGCCGTTATCTCCACTTAGCTGAAAAGGCTCATTTGACAACCTTCAAATTTGTTTCACAATTTTCTATTATGGTGTACAAACGTTCGAAGTAGTGAGTATGCGATCTCTCGGTTAAGTGGACCTCCTGTACTCACTGTGGTAGTCTGCGAAACCTGGTCGTTTATGGTTTCCTGAATGTTGGTTTCACTGTCATCCTTCTTCCCTTGGACTGGCCTTCCTTGCCGAACATCACTCGTATTGGACCTTCATGTCCTCGTCTTTAGCTTGTGGCATGTATCTGCCTTCCTCACGCGTTCTCGAAATGTTACAGGTGGATTTCAAATTGCTGCCAAATAGGAGCAATTCTTTGCCTGTAGTTGACTCCTTTGACTTCTTCAATCCCTTCTTACTTGGGAACATAGTATGACTGATGCCAGTCGTTTGGGGAAACTGCCCCCATGCAATGCAAACCAAGGCTTCCCGATGATTGTTGGAAGGGCGTGAGGGAGTATCAATCACCAATGAATTTGTTTGATCTTCTATAGGCGCCGGCTTGTACTTCCAAGCTGTTGCGCCCGCAAGTGGCCACGTCGGCGGTCCATTGAAGCCGCGACCATCGGCCATTGGATTGCTCCACGTATTAGGATGAAGGCCACAGCTCGGCTTGTAAGGCATCTAGTTGCATGGTAGCTATACAAAGCAAGGCATGGATGACTCAAATGACCTAAAATAGTCCCTTAGCACATCAAAATATGCATGTAAGCTTCACAAAGCTTAGCCAAAACACATGAGCATGGTAGTCTAAATGCTATGCATGTATTGAGGCAAATCATGGCATTACAAGGCATGTATGCTAAGCAAGCAAAATGTACCAAAACCAACTAAAAATAGAGGCATATTATGACATAATAAGCATGAAAATCACCTAAGGCATGGCCAACACACACTTAGACTAGATGCTCCCTCAAGAGGCAAAAAGGGGCCCTTTTCAAGGACAACAAGGAGAGGGGGTGGCCCTCTCCTTCCTAGGACCTCAAGGCACCATCCTCACCTTTGAAATCCCTCAAGATTTCAGTGGTGAGGAGGCCCACACACAATGGTCCCGGTGCTCAACCAAAATGGCACAAAACAAAGGCCAAACAAGCCTTAAGGGGGGTGAAACGACCCCAAAGCTTAAAACACCCTTAATAAACTATTTAGAGCAGGTAAAAACACAACTTTTATATGTTATACACTAAGCTCAAAAACGGATGCAAGATAGGTAAATAAGCTATGAAAAAATGGGGGAAAAAGGGACAAGTTTCTTACCCTCGTAGACCCTCTTCACCAATGGCGAACCATCTGGTTCTTCAAGCTCAAACCAGCTCCACAACTCCAAAAACAACCCTCAAGGGCCTCAGCTCCAAGAAAAGGTGTGATGGTGGGTGTTTGTGTGCAAAACTAAGACAAAACACACACAAAACACAAGAGAGAGAGAGATATAGGGATGCAGGATATATGAACCCTAACCCTCAAACTCAAAACCCTTTGAAAATGTTGTCTAAGTTCTCTAACCCTAGAACAAGAGAGAAGGGGCCTCCTCTTATAGAGCTTCAATCTTGTAAGCTTACAAGACAAGCTAGCTAAGAGGGAAATCCCTCCATACACGTGTATGGAGCGGAGCCAAGTGCATGCCAGCTGCATGAAAATATCTGCAAAAGCTGATGCACAGTAGTCGGCTGGCCAAAAATGCAATTGACCAAAAAAAGATAGCCGGCCGGCCATCTATAGTGCCGGCCGGCCAAATATTTGGCCGGTGGCAACAAAACTCAGCCGGTGGAGTGTGGGGATGGCCCACAAGCCATTCCCTGCCCCTCCAAGGCAAAGCACAAGTGTTTGGTGCAAAACCAAGCACAAAACAGTCGAGTCGAGGGATCTTGAGGCAAGGCGCGTATCCGAGACCTCCGGGAACTCAAGACGAACACAAACACGGATGATCACTGAGTGTTCAAGCGGTGACGTCCAAGTCTTGAGGACAGTCAAAAATGGGGTGTCTACACACTCCTCAACCTTTATTAGCCTTAAAACCCAAGTTTTAGCCCAAAAATATAGAGTTTTTATAGCCCAAAATTAGTTGAAAAATAATAAGAAAAAGAGTAAATACAACAAATAAAAAGGCAAAGCTTTATACCTCTTGAAGAGAAGATCACTTCTAGGCAACAAAACAAGACCAACACACCCTCAAGAGCTCAAACAACACTCAAACATGCCTTAGCTCAAAGATGGGGAGGTTTGGTTAGGAGTGTATAGACAAAGGTGAAGAGTGTACAGGCAAATGTTAAGAAATTTGCAAGAGAGAGAGAGAATTACAGACAGGAAAATTTTTACTCCAAAATTTTTTCTAACCCCAAAGCAAGAGGGAAGGCCCTCTTTGTATAGACAAACATGAACCTCCCTCAAAACATCCAACCATACACATGGGAGCAGATGCAAGCATCTGTGCAAATAGTTGGCATAGTTGTCACAAAATGTCTGCAAAACACATTGGTGGCCGGCCAACCAATAATGGTGGCCAACAAGCCATCATTGGTGGCCGGCAACTAGAAGTGATGGTCGGCAGGCCACCAGAGGTTATAGGCTTGAAGATCTCTGGGCTTGGTCCAAAAACAAGGCAACAAGGGTGTAAGGTTTGATAGGCTCAAAGCTGTGGCATTCCGCTGAAGACTTCGAGCACTTGACAAGCATATACACTCATCATCGGGTGTGCAAGCGATGACGTCCAAGTTGTGACGGCGGTCAAAAATGGGGTGTCTACAGTTGTCCCTTTTTGACTGAACTTGGAGTCATGAAATGACGTGAGTGAATGTCAAAGCCCGAAGACGACCCATTTTAACAAGGCCATAAAACTTGGACAAATAATTAAGACAGAAATAAATGGATGCGTCCGCAGGCTACCTACGTATCCCTTTGCATAGAATCAAACCAGCGCAGTTCTGGGGCAAGATGCAAATGATATGCACAAAAACTTTGAAAGCTGGACTCACACGCTTCGCAAAGCCGGCTATTTTAAAAACTCATGATCATGCAAGACGATGCACTAAGCAATAACAAACGCAATAAGCAAGATAACGAGATAACAACATATGAATGGGCAGTGTTAAGCTTAAAACCAACACAGGTTTCCTACAAAAAGATCTAAAACACAATCTAACCACGCCAAAACACGAGACGAGGAAAGAAGACACCGTTCAGGGTTGCGTTTCACGCATGCTGGGAAACTGAGAAATGAAAATCGCTTGGGGTTGTGTTTCACACGTCCCAAGGCCACACTTCACACATCCTGAGAAACAAGAAAAATAGCTTGGGCTCGCACTTCATGTGTTCTGAGAAAAAGCCACTCAAGGTTACGCTTCATGTATCCTGAGAAACAGAGGGATGAAAATCGCTTAAGGTTGCATTTCATGCGTCCCGAGAAATAAAAAAAATCACTTGGGCTCGCGCTTCACACATCCTGAGAAAGAAGAAAAACTTCTCGGGCTTGCACTTCACGTGTCCCGAGATAAAACAGAGAGGTGTGCGATAGATGCACAAAGTGAATAAACGTGATAGATGGACAAAGTGAACGCGTGCGATAGATGCATGAAGTGAACAAGTGCAATAGATGCATGAAGTGAACAAGTGCAATAGATGCACAAAGTGAACAAGTGCGATAGATGCACAATGCATATTCCATGCAAGATAGACAACCGACGTATGATGTTAATTGAAAGCATGTTCTATGCAAGAAACAAGAGCATATTCCATGCAAAATTGAAAGCATGGTCTATGCATGAATCATAAATGATGCAAGACACGCATGCAACATACATATATGTGAAATGCACATTCTATGCAACAGAAGAGAACAAAAACATAAAACGATAGAACGAATAAAACGATATCTGGCGGCAACTTCCAATTTATCTCTCGGAGGGATTGCAACATGTTCCAAAAGGATACACCTCGTTCATATTAGCAAGTGGGATACATTCACACCAGAACACAGCTGTAAGTTTCCAAAGTAGAACCTTCCACAAAACACTTGGGAAGAAGAAGCATAGAACAACACCAGGACCGACCTGAAACCCACTGGTTACCTGCCGGCCAATGGGAGAAGCTACTAGCCACATGTCGTGTCATGACGCGAGCCCACCCTTATGGGTTAAGGACATAACTGGCTAGTAATCAAGGGATTACCTACGGCCTCAAACCAAATAAGACATCACTCATCAGAGTAAACGGGCCAAACGAAAGCAAATTTAAACTTTTGTCCACAGAGCTGTGCTGACATGGCAGATCATAACAATCCGTGCATATACATGTTAATAACTCACATCAGAATATGTAATAACACAAGGTTCTGTACATACAGGATCGTTCAAGTCTAAGTCAGCCAATCAAAACTATATACAACCGTAAACCAAAGTTCTCACCAACCTGACAAAATATAGCAAACTAGCAAAAGGACGAAAACAAGTCTCGTGCATGAGACGTATGGGCTGACTCTTCAAAACCTTGACTGTTTCTCACAAACTTCACTGAGGCTGGGTTTGGACCTCCCTTGGCTCACCTACAGACACATGAATGAGCATGAACGAAAGCCCAGTGAATAATATCAAATAAGAAAGATACACGAATAGTATTTAAAACGACATGCACCAAACGGCCTTGGGCCCAATTCACATTACTATCTAGTACATATATATATATATGTAATCACCCAATTTTTGACAGTCCTCAAGACTTGGACGTCACCGCTTGAACACCCGGTGATCATCCTTGTTTGTGTTTGTCTTGAGTTCCCGGAGGTCTCGGCTACGCGCCGAGCCTCAAGATCTCTCAACTTGACTGTTTTGTGTCTGGTTTTGCACCAAACACTTGTGTTTTGCCTTGGACGGGCAGGGAATGGCTTGTGGGCCATCCCCACACATCACCAGCCATGGCTTGAGGGCTTTGCCTTGGAGGGGTAGGGAATGGCTTGTGGGCCATCCCCACACTCCACCAGCCATGGCTTGAGGCCACCGGCTGTTTTTTGTTGCCACCGGCCAAATGTTTGGCCGGCCGGCACTATAGATGGTCGACCGGCCATCTTGTTTGGCCAAATTAAATTTTTGGCTGGCCGACCACTGTTCATCTGCTTTTGCAGATATTTTCATGCCAGCTGTGACAGCTGGCATACAATCTACTCCCCTCTATACACGTGTATGGAAGGATTTCCTTCTTATCTAGCTTGTCTTGTAAGCTTGCAAGATTGAACCTTCTATAAGAGGAGACCTCTCCTCCCTCCTCTAGGTTAGACAAAAAATTTCCAGTGAGACCTCTGATATTAGAGTTAGGGTTTGTATCCATTCTATTTTTATATCTCTCTCTTTCTTTGCCTTGTGTGTGTTTTAGTCTTACTATTGCACACAAACACCTAGTCTTACACCTTTTCTTGGTTGCTGAGGGGCCAAAGGTTTTTCTTGAAGTTTTTAGACTGGTTTGGAGCCAAAGAAGCAGTTGGAGTGCTGTCCTTGAAAGAGGCCTTCAAGGGTAAGGACTTTACCTTTAAATATCCCATTTTTGCATAGCTTTTTTTTACCTATCTTGAAACTATTTTTAGGCTTTGCATATAATATATAAAAGTTCTATTTTTGAGTCCTTTAAATAGTTGTTTAAGAGTGTTTTGAGCTTTGAGGTTGTTTGACCCCTCTTAAGGCTTGTTTGGCCTTTGTTTTATGAACACATAATGCTTTCAAAACAAGATATCATGGTTAGTAGAGATGGTGCCTTGAGGTCCTAAGAAGGAGAGGGCCACCCCCTCTCCTTGTTGTCCTTGAAAAGGGCGATTTTAGTCTCTTGAGGGAGCATCTAGTTTAGGTTCATGTTGATCATGCCTTAACTGATTTTTATGCTTATATTGCCATGATATAATATTGTGTTAAGTTGGTTTAGGTACACCATGCTTGTTTAGCATACATGCCTTGTAATGCCATGTTTTGGCCTTAACATGCTTTAGGTTTTGATCCTTGTTCTAGCATGATTTTGGCCAAGCTTTGTGAAGCTTTTGTGTTTGTTTTAGCATGCTTAAGTTCTGTTCTTGGTTGTTTTGGTCGACCATAGCATGCTTAGTATAGCCACCTTGCATTTTGGCTTGTTAGCCTTAGGTGTGTGAGTGTGTAGCATGCATTACTTGCATTATTTCAGTGGTTTGGAACCACTTACCATGTTATTTCAGTCCTTATAACATGCTTGCATTCTTGCATTTGATACTCCTTTGTTGCTTTAGAAGGTTGTTTCCTCGTGCTCCATGAATGTGCTTCTTTGTATGCTTGCATGTTTAAGCCACTTAGATGCCATCTAGGTGTTCCCTTAGCATTGTCTAAGTCTACCTTGAACCTGTTTTAAGTGCTCTTGGCCTTGTGAGGCTTGGTTGACTTAGCCGTGGTTTAAGTCTCCTTGACTTGCCTCAAATACTTGGACCCATTGCATGCCATGTTTGTCTTGTTCAAATTGGTTTGGCACCATTATTAACATGATTTCCAAAGTTTACATTGTATGCTAATTGTCCATGTTTAGGCTCTTTTAAGTGTGCTTAAAGATTGCTTGTGTTGATGCTTAAGTGTTTCCAGAGTTTACATTGCATGCTACTTGTCCATGTTTAGGCTCTTTTTAAGTGTGCTTAAAGATTGCTTGCTTGATGCTTAAGTGTTGGCCCATCAACATGTACATGTGTGTGTGTGTGTGTAGGCCCTCATTTCCATAGCATTGGCCACTGTTTTAGACTTGTTTGAGGGCTGCCTAAATTAGTTTAAGTCCACCCCTTTGCATGTTGCTGCATGCTCACCTTGTGTCTTGTTGCATACTAGTGCGTTGTTGCATGATTGAATGAAGTCAAATGCTTGCTTGCATGCTTGAACATCCATATTGTGTCTTGCATACTTGTAGGCTGCATTGCTTCATGCCTTACATGCTTCTTTACTTAGGTTGTGTGCCTAACCTACATTACACATTGCATTGCCATGTTGCATACTAGCCTCCATACCTCGGATGCATTGTATTGGCATGCATGCTTCACCTCTTGAGTTGAGTATGATAGAGGTTGAGCCCACTTTGCTTGATTATGTGCATTGCATTTCATATCAAAATGCATACTTGGTTCCTTGGGCCATCATGCATGGAAATACGCGATTCGTGGTCCGAGAATCGAGAATCATATCCCTTTGAGTCATGAATATGATAAGGGGTGTGATTGGTGCATACATTGCTTGAAATGCATTGCCATGCTATGTTTTGCCCTCTGCTGCTGTCAAAAACAGATTCTGCGAGAAGATTTGGCCGGCCGGCCATCTGCAGTGCCGATCGGCCATCCATAAGTGGCCGATGGATTAATTTGTGACCGGTGACCATTCTCCATGGCCGGTGACCAATTCCCTCAACCGGTGGTGTTCCACAGAATTCAGGGAAGCAACCCTGAGATTTGTGCAGCCTTCAGAGAAGGATAACAGTCAAAGCAGAGGCAACTTGTGCATGGCAGTGGCTTTCCAAGCGGAGCCGAGCGCGCATTGCATTGGGCCCTCTTCCCGAGGCTGTTTACTACTTTCATCGGATTAGTTAATTTGTTAATTAATTAATTGGTCTGTAATATTTAATTAGCTTGTAGGTTAATTAATTTGTATTATTCTTTCGGTCTCTCCGAGCGAGGGCAAATTTGTAATAAGTGTGGGTGCGTGTGTGCATGTCTTCCAACCCCCACTTCTTTCTCCCTTTTACTTACCTGCTTTTGATGGTTAGTATTAGGACATGTTTACTTTAGCATACCTTATGCTATGCATGCGTGCATCATTCATTAGTCTTGCATGCACCAGGCTCGGCGCATCATGCTAACTGCATAAAGTATTTCAAATCTAACTTGAATACATGCTATCTGTGCATTTTCACATGTCATCCTTAGATTAGCCGAGCCTATTCTAGATTGCATTTTGTATGCGTTGCATTAGCCACTTAACATGGACTTGGATCATGCATTGATTGCTAACATGTTCTTGTCTTGGCTCGGAGTACATTGTAAGTATTTTTATGCTTTAGCATCTCGCATGAGTGTGAATGTCAACATGACAACATACTTACCATGTGGCTAGATGCTTATGTGATATAAACTGCTTGAATGCCTGTGGGTGAAGGTTAGATTGTTTGAGTTGGAACAACTAGTTGAAATCTGTGCTTTAGCCTACTTACGAGTAGCAAATTTCAAATTGCTTTCCAAATAAACGGATATGCAATGCTTCATTCCAAATTAGGCGATCTAGTCTATATTTTTGTGTTGTGCGCATTACATAGTAATTCTAGCTAATTAACTGGAATAAGAACACATGACGTTTTCAAAATCGGATATCATGGTTAGTAGAGGCCGATCTTCGGATCGGGCGAGAGGGGGTGCTCATAGCTGACCTTCTCCAATCGTACCCAAGTTCCCGAGCCGAGGCAACTTTAGTGATGACAGACATGTGGCCTTTAGCACCGAGTCAGGGTTTCCTAAATTCCCCCATAAAAAATATTTAGGTGGCGGCTTTGTATCTGGAAAAGCAGTCCATGCTTGACACTTCTTTCAGAAAATTTGTTTCTCAAAACGATTTGCCGGATTTGGACTCTTTGGTTCAGATTAAGAACCGTGACAATTTGAGAGTCCGAACTGTAGTGAGCCCAATGAACAAAACGGACGGGATCACCCTCCCGAGGCGTAAGGGGACGTGTACAGTTTTTGGCGACTCTGCTGGGGACTTAGAGAGCTTGACTCGAACTCGTGATATCCTGTTTTGATTTCACTTATGTGTTTCTTTGCATTGCATGTGCATTGGTGCGCCTAGGATACCGTGTTTACCATTTGCTATTCCTGAGCGGTTTGCCGGAGGCTTGTCTTGTCAAGGCATAACCATAAGGCTGACCGATTGTGGGCTCTGCCAGTATGGGAACACAAACCCCGATTTTTACCAGGGCACCCTTTTTGACCATTCGACCTAGTGCATATTCGGAATCTATAGTGACCATTCCAAACTAGGACAGGTTGCTTACCCGATTATAGGTTGTTTGAAACTGCTGCGTGCGTAGTGAAACCCTAGCTCCTGACAAAATAGGACATGGAAACCCTACCCCGACATAGGGGTGTTTTGGCTCTCACTTTACTTGCTATGTGCTTTTAGAGTGTATCGCTACAGGGAATGTGTATATCAGTTTGCAAGTTTGGGCACCAGGCCTGGGGGCATCAGTATCAGTGTTTTAGGGAATCGGTTATATCTGCAGGTATCAGGTTCAGTTTTTTGGGGCAGTGATTTTGCGGAACAGTAATCAGTAGTAGAGTACAGTTGGTCAGCTACACCTGTGTCTGTTTCGTTTGGGCTGAAATGCTGCTTGTTTTCCCTTTCAGTTCAGAGATTTGGGTTCAGAGATTTGGTGTTCTCCTTCGCTGAGGCAAGGCAGATGTCTGATCCGTCAATTGCTGGTTGCATAATCTCCATTCAAGTTCAACGGACTTATGATGACGCAGAATTCAGAGAAAATTGTGGTTATGGCTGCCGCGTTAGACCAAGGGATCATCTTGCAGGATGAGACCAATGTTGATGTACCGCATTCGCCCAGGTCGCCTACTGCGCGCTCGATCTGGGAACCCCAGATGTTTCAAGTTCGTGAACCTACCACATTTGAGTTAATGGGAATGATCGGCGATCTCCAGAGATCCGTGGCCGATCTGGCCTATGGAATGTCAGCTTCGCCACCAGCCACATCATATGCCGGGAATTTTGTACCACAAAAGCCCCCGCTACTGGGGCGGATTGTGATTGAGCTCAGCCAACCAGAGGTTCCCTCCAGCTACAGTAACGACATGTCAACAACAACCGGGTTTCGCTCTGATGTAGTAACCCAAACCCTTGATCAAGCTGAGGCTAGAGGTAAAGACAAAGTGAGAGCAGATGCTGATCCTGTTGAGCAACTGTTGTGGGTAGTCGAGGCTTTGAAGCTGGGGGGATGACTAAGCAGCAAGTATTCGCAGTTGTGGCTAAAGCTGTGGATAATGCTTTCCCCACTCCAACCGAAGGCAGTTCAAGCCAGGTGGAAAATCGAGATAGGCCCCGCCATGCCAAGACAGTTCCTTTCATTCCCAACCCTACACCATGAAAAGATCAGAAAGCCAAGGCAGTGCCTGCCGACCCTTTCGCTAGTGCGTCTAGCAAGAACCCTCAGACTTCGAAGTATCTGCCTCGAGGGCGCAGAGTCTTTCATGCCCTCTACATGCCTTTGTCTAGAGCATTTCAAATATTGGCTAAAAAGGGGCATCTTAAACCCCTCGAGCCTCGGCCCCTCCCAAAGAATCTCCCTCTCTCACATGATGCTACCTTGTACTGTGCGTACCACCAACAGTCCAGTCACAGTACTGATGGTTGTTTCTGCCTTCGTCATGAAGTGTAAGGTTTGATCGACAATGAGGTCATCCTCCCACCTACCTCAGCAAAGTCTGTTACCACTGAGCTGTTGGACTTCAAGGATACTACAAGTATGTGATCAGGGGTTGGACCACCTGCGGGCGGTGCTCGGTGCATTTTGGATGTGGCGTCTGGCACGCACTTTTGAGCATCTGCGAATGCCAATTTTTGTGGTTTCTGACTTAGATGTTATGTCAGTTCAGTGGTCTTGTTTTGAGTCTGTCTCGTTGTCTTGAGTCAGTCTTTTTTTCTTAAAGGGTCTGTCTTGTTGTGTCGAGTCAGTCACACTGTATAGAATATCAGGTGAATTCGGGGTTATTTCCTTAAACACCCCTTTTGTTTTGTAATTATCCTTTTGCTTACTTTTGGGTCTGTCTCTGCTGTGGAGCCAGTTGCAACTAGGGAATCTGAATGAAATAGTTGCGGCTATCATGTTTCCGTGCTTATTGCTATTTTGAACTAGTTATGCCAGGAGATTTGAATGGAACAGCAGTACATTCCGCCTGCTCTCTTGTGCCCTGAAAATCATTGCATTGACCTAAGCTTTTCAAAACCTTTTTGAACACTGTGGTGAAAACAAAGAGGAAGGAATTCCTCGGGATTTGCAAAACTTTGATCAAATTGAGAGAAAGAGAGGCGTGCTAAGCCCTTAATGATTGAAATCATGCTTGTCAGCGTGAGTACTGAGAAGGACCCTGGCTTGATCCAGACTGGTTCCACACTATCTTCGGCGCGAGCGATTTGTCGCCTTCTTAAAAACTTTCAAAAAAACAATGTATTTTGCGCAGTCCTGCGAAGACCTGTGTGGAATCACTCTTGAGATTGTACTGCTTAGGATCGCTCTCAGCCTCAGGACTTGAGCCCTTGCTTTCAAACCCTGGACCTTGGGTTCAGACTCTTCAACGATCAACCGTGATGTAAGGCCCGGGTGGCCAGATTTGAAGCAGCCCTCGAACAAGAGGCCCCAAAGTCACATCAAGAAGATCAGACCTCATCAGAAGAAGCTCGCGGAGCTGAATTAGAAGTGCCCCTCGAACTAGGGGCAAAAATGTCTGATGTACTCGAAGAGCCGAAGAGGGGTCCTTCAGCAAATCGATACAACAGCCACTCTCCTGGACACAAATGGCTTCGAAACCCTAAAACCATTTGGCATGGACTTGTTACACTTTTACCCTTGAGAGGCTTGCTGGGCCGAAAACCCAGAAGGGCAACCCAGGCAAAAGTTAGAGCAAGAGAAAAATACAGAAAAAGAAAAAAAGAAAAAAACAGTAAAAGAAAAAAGAAAAAAAAAGAGGGAAAATGCAAAAGAAAAGAAAAAAAATGAAAAGATACAAAAAAGATGTGAAAAGTGAAAGAAGAATAAAGCTCGCAAGGTCGAAAACCCGCAACGGGCGCCTTGGCAAAAGTTAGAGGGTAAAGGTGAAGGTTAATACCCGAGTGTACCTTAACCGGAACTACGTAAGGCTTGATTCCCATGTTTGGGATACGTAGGCAACTTCATCCTGAAGTCCAGCCCCCAACGCTTTCATAGCGGCCTCAGTCCATGCAATGGTTTCAATTTCATTCCAAAGTCCAGTCGCCAACACCTTCCAAGGGACTGTGTCCATATATTGGTTTTGACCATCTTCGTCTTCTC
>NW_021026203.1:1235914-1249864 GCF_004153795.1 Camellia sinensis
CTCCATCAATCTATTTGACATTTGTGTGGTTTTAAACCGCTCATGATTGGATCATGATTCAATTGCATTGCATTGCATTTTCTTTTGCATTATTATACATAGTTTTGTATATATTGTATATCATTTTGCATGTTATGCATGTTGCTAACGATATCATACCTGTTAAGTTGCTTTCTTTTGCAAGCACGATATTGTATGTACGGTTCATTTGAGGCTGATGCAACTAGACGAGTCGGACATGTATTGTATTCTCCGCGTGAAACGTAGCGAGAATTACATGATTCTCTTACATCCTTTCTGCATTGTAATGTAGTTGGATTTGCATTTGCTCTATTAAAACTGTCGCATGTTATGCTTCGTTATAGCTTTCTTTGCATGATCATAAGTTATGCTCGGCTTCGTGCATTGTCGGTTGCATTTTGCCCATATCTTGTCTGTCTTGCATGTCTGTCTAAGTCATCGGCCTTGTCAAAAATGGGTCGTCTCTGGGCTTTGACAGTCACTCCCGTCATTGTTATGACTTTCGAATTCTGTCAAAGAGGGGCAGTTGTAGAAACCCCATTTTTGACCGTCCTCAAGACTTGGACGTCACCGCTTGAACACCCGGTGATCATCCTTGTTTGTGTTTGTCTTGAGTTCCCGGAGGTCTCGGCTATGCACTTTGCCTCAGGATCTCTCGACTCGACTGTTTTGTGTCTAGTTTTGCACCAAACACTTGTGTTTTGCCTTGGAGGGGCAGGGAATGGCATGTGGGCCATCTCCATACATCACCGGCCATGGCTTGAGGCCACCGGCTATTTTTTGTTGCCACCGGCCAAATGTTTGGCCAGCCGGCACTATAGATGGTCAACCGGCCATCTTTTTTGGCCAAATTGCATTTTTGGCTGGCCGACCACTGTTCATCTGCTTTTGTAGATATTTTCATGCCAGCTGTGATAGCTGGCATACACTCTGCTCCCCTCTATACACGTGTATGGGGGGATTTCCCTCTTATCTAGCTTGTCTTGTATGCTTGCAAGATTGAACCTTCTATAAGAGGAGACCTCTCCTCCCTCCTCTAGGTTAGACAAAAAATTTCCAGAGAGACCTCTGATATTAGGGTTAGGGTTTGTATCCATCGGCCCAAAGACGTCATGCGCCGATGGGGCTCCGAATCTGGAGACTTTTTCGGCCCAAAGACGTCATGCGTCGATGGGGCTCCTAATCTAGAGACTTTTTTGGCCTAAAGACGTCATGCGCCAATGGGGCTCCGAATTCGGAGACTTTTTCGGCCCAAAGACGTCATGTGTCGATGGGGCTTCTAATCCGGAGACTTTTTCGGCCCAATGATGTCATGCGCCAATGGGGCTCCTAATCTGGAGACCTTTTCGGCCAATCGTGATATCCACGAAAGGCATTCCGAATCCGGAGACTTTTTCGGCCCAAAGACGTCATGCAATTTGTAATAAGTGTGGGTGCGTGTGTGCATGTCTTCCAACCCCCACTTTTTTCTCCCTTTTACTTACCTGCTTTTGATGGTTAGTATTAGGACATGTTTACTTTAGCATACCTTATGCTATGCATGCGTGCATCATTCATTAGTCTTGCATGCACCAGGTTCGGCGCATCATGCTAACTGCATAAAGTATTTCAAATCTAACTTGAATACATGCTATCTGTGTATTTTCACATGTCATCCTTAGATTAGCCGAGCCTATTCTAGATTGCATTCTGTATGCGTTGCATTAGCCACTTAACATGGACTTGGATCATGCATTGATTGCTAACATGTTCTTGTCTTGGCTCGGAGTACATTGTAAGTATTTTTATGCTTTAGCATCTCGCATGAGTGTGAATGTCAACATGACAGCATGCTTACCATGTGGCTAGATGCTTATGTGATATAAACTGCTTGAATGCCTGTGGGTGAGGGTTGGATTGTTTGAGTTGGAATAACTCGTTGAAATCCGTGCTTTAGCCTACTTGCGAGTAGCAAATTTCAAACTGTTTTTCAAACAAACGGATACGCAATGCTTCGTTCCAAATTTGGCGATCTAGTCTATATTTTTGTGTTGTGCGCATCACATAGCAATTCTAACTAATTAACTGGAATAAGAACACATGACGTATTCAAAATCGGATATCATGGTTAGTAGAGGCCGATCTTCGGATCGAGCGAGAGGGGGTGCTCATAGCTGACCTTCCCCAATCGTACCCAAGTTCCCGAGCCGAGGCAACTTTGGTGATGACGGACATGTGGCCTTTGGCACCGAGTCAGGGTTTCCTAAATTCCCCCATAAAACATATTTAGGTGGCGACTCTGTATCTGGAAAAGCAGTCCATGTTTGGAACTTCCTTTCAAAAATCTGTTTCTCAAAACGATTTGTCGGATTTAGACTCTTTGGTTCAGATTAAGAACCATGACAATTCGAGAGTCCGAACTATAGTGAGCCCAATGAACAAAACGGACGGGATTTCCCTCCTGGGGCGTTCGGGGACGTCTACAATATATATATCAAGTAACTACGGTTCCAAACACATCAGACGGCCTAGGGCCCAATCCATTCATGTCAAACGGTCTTTGGCCCATTCATTCTTCCATTCATGTCAGACTGGCCTTTGGCCCATTTATTCTTTCATTCATGTCAGACTGACCTTTGGCCCATTCATTCTTTCATTCATGTCAGACTGGCCTTTGGTTCGTTCATTCTTTCATTCATGTCAGACTGGCCTTTGGCCCATCCATTTGGCATAGCAAACATTTGTCTACAATTCAAATTAATAAGCTTATAAGACTTATAGGGAAATAAGCAATTGGACAAATAACATACTTCAAAACATCTTTATTAAGATATTACTCACAGTGTTCTGCTAGTGGATTCACCCTTGAGCTTGACCCTACATATTACATAACACACATGGGTCACAAACGATTCAATCCGTTCCTTAGTTCATACATCCCTCTTAGGCTTCTTTCTTATTCTTTTAATTCATTCATTAAGCTCAATATATGCCTAAGAGTACTGGGAAGTGAAAAAGAATAGAAAATGAAACACAGAACACCTTTACAAATTTTCTGAAACAGAGGTCCCCGCTCGCGTGTGGACCTTCCCGCTCGAGCGGACCCATTAGGTCTGCAAAAGTACTGGTTGTCTCATTTTTACGCTCGAGCGTGAAGTCAGGCGCTCGAGCTGAAAGTCACTCTACATAGCTCCCCGCACAAGTGTGAACTTACCCGCTCGAGCGGACATCAATGTCTGCAAAATATTCTGGGAGCTTGTATTTTACGCTCAAGCAACGGTTCCCCCGCTCGAGCGGACTTCAAGAATTATGGGTTTTCCAGAATTGTTCTTGAGCTCAAATTCGACATTCAAAGGTTCCAAAGCTCATGATTTTGGTTCAAAACATTCAATTATATCACACTACATGAGAATGAAAGAGTATGACACCAAATTGTTAAAAATCATCATCAAATTCTCAAATTATCCAACATTTCCTTTGTGTAATCAAAACTCATGCATTCAAACTTCATACCAAATTCATATCTCTATCAATTCAACATGCATGTTAATCTTTGACCCCAATTCTTTTTCAAATGGCAATAATGATGCCCATAACCATGAAAATCAACAAAACCATGCTTGCATGTATGCTTTAATACTCATATTCCCATATTCAACTTAATACATGCTTGATTATGCAAAATCATGGTGATCCTATACATGCATCTGCATATTAACTTCAAATTCACCAATTGTAACACAATTCTTGTTCTTGATCATCATTCAACTTTGAATTCACAAAGTTACAAACTCAAATCCATGAGTCAAGGGTTGATTACTCACCTAGGAGCCTTAATTCTCACAATTGTGGTCAAATCTTGCACCTAGCCTTCCAAATTCGCAAATCTTGAGCCAAAATACACAAAGATGTCTCCTCTCTCTCTCAAAGTCGGTTCTCTCTTTTTCTAGAGAGTTGATCTCAACCAAAATGACTTAAAAGAGCGGGAATTAAATGTAATAAGGCCCTTCTATAAATGTGCCTAATCAAATTTGATTATAGCTAAATAATGACACTTAATTAATCATTTTGACTCTAATTATTTTGATCCGAATCAGTTTTCAATTAAATTTCACCGAAGGCTCTAAAAATTACGCTAACCATAATGGCGTAATCAATTTCGGGTTCTGTGGCCGATAAAGCCTTCAATTTAAATTCCGAAGTAGATAATCAAACAGATTGTCCTACGGCGAATAGATAGAAATTCAAAATCACATATATTTACATAAATGGCACACAAAATCATATCAAACGCATAATCACAATCATAATTAAGACTAATTAGCATAGTAGGGGACGGGGTTATCACAGTTTTCCCCCCTTTAGGAAGTTTGGTCCTCCAAACTTATTTTACCTTCGTCGGGAAACAAATGCGGATAGCGTAGGCGCATTTCATCTTCCTTATCCCATGTAGCGTCCGTCCCATAGTGTTATTTCCATTCCACTTTCACCATCGACTTGCTTCTCAGCTATTTCACTTGCCGGTCAAAGATTCGTTCCGGCCATTTTGCGTATTCCATATTTTCATCAAGAGCTATCCGATGATAATCAATCATATGAAGCGGATCCTGGAGATAACCCCTCAACATTGACACATGAAATACATTGTGGATTTGCTCAAATCCTGGTGGCAAAGCAACTCTATAAGCAACTGGACTAACCCTTTCTAGAATTTGAAACGGCCCAATGTAACGGGGTGATAACTTACCCTTCTTTCCAAACCTGACTTGGCCTTTCAACGAAGTCATACGGATGAACACATGGTCACCAACCTCATACTCAAGAGGTCTTCTCTGAACATCTGCATAATTCTTTTGTCGGTCCTGAGCTGTTTTGAGCCTTTGCCGAATAGTTTTGATATTCTCAGAAGTGTCTTGCACAATTTCAGGCCCAAGTAAGGCTCTATCCCCGATTTCTGCCCAACAAATTGGTGATCTACACTTTCTACCATACAAAGCCTCGTATGGTGCCATACCGATACTGGAGTGGAAGCTATTATTATATGCAAACTCTGCTAGTGGCAAATAGTCTTCCCAACTTCCCTGAAAATCTAAGGCACACATCCTCAGCATGTCTTCTAATGTTTGTATGGTTCGTTCTGATTGCCCATCTGTCTGGGGATGGAATGCAGTACTAAATCTGAGTTCTGTCCCCATAGCTTCCTGCAAACTCTTCCACAATCTGCATACAAATTTCGGATCTCTATCCGACACAATAGATACCGGAACTCTGTGTAAACGGACAATCTCATCAACATATATTGTAGCCAATCTATAAGCATTAAATGTAGTTCTAACAGGCAAAAAATGCGCAGAATTAGTCAGTCTATCGCCTATAACCCAAATAGAGTCCATACCTCGAGGAGTCCGAGGTAGGCCAATAACAAAATCCATAGTCACATGCTCCCACTTCCATTCAGGAATAGGGAGAGGTTGAAGTAGACCGCCTGGTTTCTGATGATCGGCTTTAACTTGCTGACATTGAAGGCATCTGGACACATACTCTGCAATCTCTTTCTTCATCTTAGGCCACCAATAGCTTTGCTTCAAATCCTGATACATTTTATTGTTACCCGGATGCATAGCAAACACCGATTTATGGGCTTCATCTAAAACCCTTTTCTTTAGTTCCGGAATATCTGGGATACACATTCAGTTCTGAAATCTCAACACTTCACCTTCAAGGATGAATTCTGCTTTTAGACTTGTCTCAAATTCATCAATCACTTTCTTGAGGAATTCATCCTCTTTTTGTTTCAGTTTAATCCCATTAATGATCGCCGGCTAGGCTGAGATAGCGGCTATCAATCCGCCCTGTTCACACAATACAACTTCAATTTCAAAATTCTCAAACTCTTGCAAGATCTCTTTCTGTTCAGTAAGCAAACAAGCCATATTCCCTATTGATTTTCTGCTCAAGGCATCAGCAACTGTATTGGCTTTCCCGGGGTGGTACTAGATTTCAAGATCATAATCTTTTATCAATTAAAGCCATCTCCTCTGTCGCATGTTCAACTTCTTCTGCGTAAAGAAGTATTTCAGACTTTTGTGATCCGTGTAGACTTCACACTTGCCAGATTTTCAAAGCAAAAACAACCGCGGCCAATTCTAAATCATGTGTTAGGTAGTTCTTCTCATGTGGCCTCAACTGTCAGGAGGCAAAAGCAATTACCCTTCCATTATGCATTAATACAAAACCCAAACCTTTATAAGATGCATCATTGAAAATTACAAAGTTTTCTGTACCTGATGGCAATGTCAAAACTGGTGCGGTGGTCAGTCTCATTTTCAATTTATGAAAGGCAGATTCTCTTTTGTCGTTCCATTCAAATGGTTACCCTTTGCGTGTCAATTGGGTAAAAGGTACAGCTATTTTTGAGAAATCCTTTACAAATCTCCTGTAGTGCCCGGCTAAGCCCATGAAACTGCAGACTTCTGTCACATTAGTCGGTATAGGCCAATTCACAATTGCCTCTATTTTCTGTGGGTCCATTGAAATTCCTTCCATGTTGATCACATGCCCTAAAAAGATGACTTCATCCAACCAAAATTTATATTTCTTTAGTTTGGCACATAATTTCTTTTCTCTAAGTGTTTGCAAAACAGTCCTCAGATGTTGTTCATGTTCAAGTCTATTCTTCGAGTATATCAATATATCATCAATAAAAACCATAACAAATTCATCAAGGTAGGTCTTAAAGATTCGGTTCATTAACTCCATAAATGGTGCAACTGCATTAGTCACTCCAAATGGCATAACAAGAAATTCATAATGACCATACCTCGTTCTAAATGATGTTTTCTCAACATCTTCTGCCTTTACTTTCAACTGGTGGTACTCGGATCTCAAATCAATTTTGGAAAATACCTGTGATCCCTGTAATTGGCCAAACAAGTCATCAATACGAGGTAAAGGGTATTTATTCTTTATTGTCACCTTATTCAGTTCTTGATAGTCAATACACAAGCGCAAGGTTCCATCTTTCTTTTTCACAAACAACACTGGTGCACCCCATAGCGAAGTGCTAGGTCGAATAAACCCTTTGTCAAGCAGGTCTTGCAACTGTTCTTTCAATTCTTTCATTTCAGTAGCAGCTATTCTGTAGGGACTTTTAGAGATGGCCTAGGTGCCTGGCACAATTTCCATAGCAAATTCTATCTCCCTGTCCACTAATTCCCCTAGCAATTCACCTGGGAACACATCTGGAAATTCTCTAACAATAGGGATATTGTTCAATTCAACATTCACAAATTGTTCAGATAGCACATAACACAAATAACCCTGGCACCATTTCCTGATTAATTTGCACGCCTTCATTGCAGATATTAAGTAAGGTGGAGGCAGTACCCCACTACCCACAAACACAATTTCTTTATGTTCTGGTGGTTTAAATATAACTCGTTTTGTCACACAATCAATGGTGGCACAATATTTGGTTAACCAATCCATGCCCAAAATCACATCGAAATGTCTAAAGTTCAAGGGCAACAAATCTACATATAGGATATCATCCTCAATACGCATGTCACAAAATCGATATACAGAATCACACAATATAGATTCCTCGGATGGAGCAGATACACATAGCAGATATGGCAATAATTCTAGAGGTCTACTCAGTCTAGATGCAAATGCACATGTCACAAAAGAGTGTGTTGATCCGAAGTCAATTAACATAAATGCATCCTGATTACATATAGAAATAGTATCTGAGAGAACTGCGTTAGCATTCTGTGTATCGCCCAGAACAAGCGTGAAAACTCTCCCTTGCCTTACAGTATCTGCGGTGGTAGTAGATCTCATAGTATTTCCTGATTTTGGGATCGATGCACTTGAGCTAGCAGCTAGCTTTCTACTGTTTTGATTACAATCTCTGGCCATATGCCCTTGTCTACGACATTTAAAACAAGCTCCCGACACACGGTAACAAACTCACGAAGCCTTTTACTACAAATATTGCACATAGGATATGTATCTCGGGAAGAATTTGAAGTACATGAGGAGCCCGTGTTTTGCTTTTTCGAAAAAATCTTCTTTGAAAAGAAGCCTTGTCTTTTACTACCTTTCCAGTCTGTTATCGACTTAGCCTACCTGGCTATGTTGGCTTATGATATTATGGCCCGGTCTAGCACCCCAATATAGGTTTCCAGCTTCAAGACATTCACCCTTTCCAAAATGTCACTTCGAAGCCCACCTTCAAAATGCCTCGCTTTCTTATAGTCAGTATCAATCATATGTGGTGCAAACTTGGCCAATTTAGTGAATTTGGCCTCATACTCAGCCACTGTCATGTTGTCTTGCTTTACTTCTATGAACTCTGATACTTTCCTGTCCCGGACACATTATGGGAAGTACTTATCATAGAAAATTTCCAAAAATTTGGTCCAGTCAACATCCTTATGATTCTCACACATTAACATCCACCATCTTCTTGCCTCATCTTTTAGTATAAAGGTAGCTAAAAGTACTTTCTGTGTCTCCGAAAAGGGGAACACTTCAAACAGTTTTTCGATGCCGAGGACCCATGATTCGACTTTCAACGGATCTAATCCACCATGGAACTGTGGCGGTTTCATTTTCTTAAACTCCTTGGTGAGAGCTATTATTCAGTCATCATTCTGATTATCATGCACAGGTGGCACTGGAGGAGGAGGCGAAGGGTGTGGTTGTTGCCACTGCTATTGTTGCCTCAATGTCTCTTCCATTTCCTGAATCAGTCTTTTCATTCTATCCATTTTGGTAGTAGAAGACTCCTCTATTTCATCACCTCTTGTTCTCACCACCTGATTAGACTTGCATTATACTTTGTACGAAAGATTCAAAAGTATACATCTACTAAAGAGCATACACATTCAAATAATTTGCAATGCAAGCAAATCACAAACTTCTAACACATAATTGTTCAAATTAAAACATTTAAGCGTATTCTAGATGCTTTCAGATTCATACTTATCATATAAATGCGTCCTAGTTCTTTTCTAGACGCATATTGCTCTTTTGGACAAGTGTGTGAGTTATTAACTCGTGTTCTGATACCACTCTGTCCTGACCCGAACCCGCCCCTATGGGTTAAGGACATAACCGGCCAGTAATCAAGGGATTAACTACGGCCTCAAACCAAACAAGACAAAGCTCATCAGAGTAAAAGGGCCAAACGGAAGCAAATTTAAACTTTTGTCCATAGAGTTGTGCTTACATGGCACATCATAACAATCCGTGCATATACATGTTAATAACTCACATCAGAATATGTAATAACACAAGGTTCTGTACATACAGGATCGTTCAAGTCTAAGTCAGTCAATCAAAACTATATACAACCGTAAACCAATGTTCTCGCCAACCTGACAAAATATAGCAAACTAGCATAAGGGCGAAAATAAGTCTCGTGCATGAGACGTATGGGCTGACTCTTCAAAACCTTAACTGTTTCTCACAAACTTCACTGAGGTTGGGTTTGGACCTCCCTTGGCTCACCTACAGACACATGAATGAGCGTGAGTGAAAGCACAGTGAATAATATCAAATAAGGAAGATGCACGAACAGTATTTAAAAGACATGCACCAAACGGCCTTGAGCCCAATTCACATTTCTATCTAGTATATATATATATATCAAGTAACTGCGGTTCCAAACATCTCAGACGGCCTCGGGCCCAATCCATTCATGTCAAATGGCCTTTGGCCCATTCATTCTTCCATTCATGTCAGACTGGCCTTTGGCCCATTTATTCTTTCATTCATGTCAGACTAGCCATTGGCCTATTCATTCTTTCATTCATGTCAGACTGGCCTTTGGCCCAATCATTCTTTCATTCATGTCAAACTGGCCTTTGGCCTATCCATTTGGCATAGCAAACATTTGTCCACAATTCAAAATTAACGAGCTTATAAGACTTATAGGGAAATAAGCAATTAGACAAATAACATACTTCAAAACATCTTTATTAAGATATTACTCACAGCGTTCTGCCGGTGGATTCACCCTTGAGCTTGACCCTACATATTACATAACACACATGGGTCACAAACGATTCAATCCGTTCCTTAATTCATACATCCCTCTTTGGCTTCTTTCTTATTCTTTTAATTCATTCATTAAGCTCAATATATGTCTAAGAGTACTGAGAAGTGAAAGATAATGGAAAATGAAACAAAAAACACCTTTACAAATTTTCTGAAAGAGGGGTCCCTGCTCGAGCGTGGACCTTCCTGCTCGAGCAGACCCATTAGGTCTGCAAAAGTACTGGTTGCCTCATTTTTACGCTAGAGCGTGAAGTCGGGCACTCGAGCTGAAAGTCACTCTACATAGCTCCCCGCTCGAGCGTGAACTTACCTGCTCGAGCGGACATCAATGTCTACAAAATATTCTGGAAGCTTGTATTTTACGCTTGAGCAGCAGTTCCCCCGTTCGAGCGGATTTCAAGAATTCTGAATTTTCCAGAACTGTTCTTGAGCTCAAATTCAGCATTCAAAGGTTCCAAAGCTCATGATTTTGGTTCAAAACATTCAATTACATCACACTACATGAGAATGAAAGAGTATGACACCAAATTGTTAAAAATCATCATCAAATTCTCAAATTATCCAACATTTCCTTTGTGTAATCAAAACTCATGCATTCAAACTTCATACCAAATTCATATCTCTATCAATTCAACATGCATGTTAATCTTTGACCCCAATTCCATTTCAAATGGTAATAATGATGCACATAACCATGAAAATCAACAAATCCATGCTTACATGTATGCTTTAATACTCTTGTTCCCATATTCAATTTAATACATGCTTGATTATGCAAAATCATGGTGATCCTATACATGCATCTGCATATTAACTTCAAATTCACCAATTATAACACAATTCTTGTTCTTGATCATCATTCAACTTTGAATTCACAAAGTTACAAACTCAAATCCATGAGTCAAGGGTTGATTACTCACCTAGGAGCCTTAATTCTCACAATTGTGGTCAAATCTTGCACCTAGCCTTCCAAATTCGCAAATCTTGAGCCAAAATACACAAAGATGTCTCCTCTCTCTCTCAAAGTCGGTTCTCTCTTTTTCTAGAGAGTTGATCTCAACCAAAATGACTTAAAAGAGCGGGAATTAAATGTAATAAGGCCCTTCTATAAATGTGCCTAATCAAATTTGATTATAGCTAAATAATGGCACTTAATTAATCATTCTAATGCAAATATTTTGATCCGAATCAGTTTTCAATTAAATTTCATTAAATTTCACTGTAGGCTCGAAAAATTACGCTAACCACAATGGTGTAATCAATTTTGAGTTCTGTGGCCGATAAGGCCTTCAATTTAAATTCTGAAGTAGATAATCAAACAGATTTTCCTACGGCGAACAGATAAAAATTCAAAACCACATATATTTACATAAATGGCACACAAAATCATATCAAACGCATAATCACAATCATAATTAAGACTAATTCGCATAGTACGGGACATGGTTATCACATGTCGGCCACCAAAAACACTTTTTACCACGAGTCTTTAAGTGTACCATCTCAAACTTCATTTCCTCACTTCTCCAAGCTCGAAAACCCTCTCCCTCTCTCTCTCTCTCTCTCTAGGTACTTTTCTCTCTAGATCCGTGCTTTATACATGTTTCCCAATGCCCTACGCACACTTTTTTCGTAAAACCCTCTTAGTTCTCTACATTTTGAACCAATTAGATTTTGATTTTGTCATTTTTTCACAGATTTCCACCACTTTAGGCTTGTTCCCCTCGAGTTTCTCTCGAGTTTCATGAACTTTCCTGGGTTTTGACTTTTTCTCCCATTTTCTCTCTCCTAGGGTTGAATTTTTCGATGTTTACCTTTTTCTCCATTTTTCTTCACTCTTCACTTACTTTTCACCCATTTTCAGATGGGAGATGAGATTCCTCACAACGGAGCTCCTCCGGAGGTTCCACCTGCATTTTCACTCGTTGCCAAGGTAGAGGAGCCGGTAGTTGTCAAGGCTGGTGAGGCAGCTCAGGGCATTGAGGTTGACCTTGAGGCGGAGTTTGTGCCCGAGTTTGAACCAGAACCGCTACCTTTGAGAGTGCGGCCCTTTGATCCAGTAAGATATCATCCCCACCTGCACATATTACCACCCGGAGGCATTAAGCATTTTAGCAACTTTGCTCACGATGTACTAGAGGACCTTTTACTGAGGGAGCTGACCTCTCATCTTTCTTCCAGTGCTATTGAGGTATGAATTCTGTTTTCATGCACTCCTGCCTTTCCTTTAACGGCATTTCTTGCACTGCCTTTCATTTGATTGTACTTGCATTGCCTTTCATCTTACCGTACTTGCATTGCTGCCTTTCATTTGATTCACCAATTCTTTGCCACAAGGAGACTCTTGTGCCTATAGGGGGTATATGTAGACACCCCATTTTTGACCGTCCTCAAGACTTGGACGTCACTGTTTGAACACACGGTGATCTTCCATGTTTGTGTTCGTTTGGAGTTCCTGGAAGTCTTGGCCCGCGCGCCTTGCCTCAGGATCCCCGAACTCGACCGTTTAGTGTCTGGTTTTGCACCAAACACTTGCATCTTGCCTTTGAGAGGCAGGGTGGGGCTTGTAGACCATCCCCACCCATCACCGGCAGTGGCTAGATGCCACCGGCTGGTTTTTGCTGCCACCGGCAATGTAGTTTGCCGGCCGGCACTATTTGTTGCCGGTCAGCACTATTTTGTGCCGGTCGGCACTATTTTTGGCCAAGATGGCATTTTTTGCCGGCCGGTTACTGTGCAGTTGCTTTTTGAGATATTTTTAGGCAGCTGTATTGCAGTGACTTTCCCTCCATACACGTGTATGGAGGGATCTCCCTCTATTGTAGCTTGTCTTGTAAGCTTTACAAGACATAAGGCTTATATAGAGAGAGGCTCTCTCTTGGCTCAAGAGGTTGGACATTTTAGGATATTTGGAGAGCTTAGACAGCCATTGTTAGGGTTTGAGTTCTAGGGTTAGGGTTTGTTACATCCTATCTCCCTCTTTTTCCCTCTTGTGTGTGTAAAATAGTGTTTAGTTCATATTATTGCATACAAACACCTAGTGTTTCACCTTCCTCTTGGAGCTGAGGTTCTAAAGGGTTTGTTTTGAAGTTTTGGTGCTGATTTCAAGCTAAAGGAGGCCATTGGAGCACCATTTGTGAAGGGGTCTTCAAGGGTGAGATTCTAGTCCTTTTTTTTTTCTCCATTTTTGCATTGATTTTATACCTATCTTAGAGCTATTTTTGTGTTCATTGTATAATACAAAAAAGTTCTATTTTTAGGCCCTCTTTATTGTTCATTAAGAGTGTTTTGTTGTTTGAGGGTTGTTGACCCCTCTTAGGCCTTGAAAGGCCTCATTTTGAGCCATTTTGTGTTAGCTCCGGGATTTTGGTGTTGAGGTCTCTTCACCACTGAAATCTTGAGGGATTTCAGTGGTGAAGATGATGCTTTGAAGTCCCAAGAAGGAAAGGGCCACCCCCCTCTCCTTGTTGTCCTTGAAAAGGACATATTTTGGCCTCTTAAGGAAGCCTATGCTTGAGTGTGTATTGAGCATGTTTGGTTTGTTTTTCATGCTTATATACCTATAATATAACATGATTTTAAGTTGGTTTTGGTACTCCATGCATGCTTAGCATAGTTGCCATGTAAGTTTAAAATGAGTTATTATCTCGCTTATCGCTTTGGCATATCCTTAGCTACTGTGCACATAGCCAGTAGAGCAGAGTTTTAATTGTTATCGTCAGTGTATCTGAATATGTTATGGGTTGCGATGGTTACAGTTTTGAAAGGCCGAGTTGCCTCATTTGTGGATTATATACATGTTGATGATTTGTTATTTCCCTTTTATTTAAGGCATGCATGTATTGATAGGCATGTATTGGAAACAAACCAAAATGCCATTTTAAG
>NW_021026203.1:1251284-1278120 GCF_004153795.1 Camellia sinensis
TCTTTTTGGGCACTTTTGGCCACTGTTTTGGGGTGGATCAAGGTCTGCCCCTTTATGGTTTAAGGCCCCTTTGCATGCTTGTCTCATGTCCATTGCATAATTGCTTCATTAAATGTTGTAATATGTTGATCCTATTGCTTAGATTGTCCATGTTTGCATTGCATTTGCATCTTGTATGCCTAGCATTGCATACTTGCCATATTAGTTGCATGGCATTTGGCATGCCTTGCATTTCCAATCCCATGTTGTATCTTTGAGGCATTGTTTGCATAACACGCATTGCATTACTTGGTTTGGGGTGTCAAACCAAGTGTGAGGGTCAAGGAGCGTTCATACTATAAGTGATGTAATGCGCCTTGACTCTCGGTCACCGGGGCCCTTGACTTCGGTATGATAGGGTCTTGGTCCTCATTTGTGTGATTGCATGCATTTTTACATCAAGTGGCAAACTTGACCTCTTGGGCTATCATGCACCATTGATGGCTCGAGGATTGAGGGCCACGCTTCCCTGAGTTCAAAGCATGATGGGGAACATGACCATGCTCACATATGCCTGAATTCCCATGCCATATACTGTCTGTCCTCTGTTGCTGTCAAAACTGTCTTCTGCAGGAAGCTTCTGCCGACCGGCAGCATCCAATGCCGACCGGCCATTTGTGAAGGGCCGATAACTCTATCAGAAGCCGATGGAAATTACATATGGCCGGTGGGCATCCCCTCCAGCCGATGGTACTCTACAGTGTGCAAGGAACCTGTCCCAGAACTTTGGCAATTTTCAGAGAAGTAGGGCAGTGTAAACAGAGGCAGCCTTGGTATGGTACAGACTTTCCGGGTAAGGCGGGTTCGAGCATGCATCATTCGCGCATCCCGAGGCAGAGGTTGTGGCCACCTTTCTCCTTTTTTTGCATTCTTTCTATTAATTAATTAGAAATTCTGTAATAATTAATGTATTTATTATTCGGACTGTAATATTTATTCGGACCCTCCGAGTGGGGGGCAATTGTGTAATAAGTGTGCGTGAGTGGGTGTATGTCTTCCAACCCCACGTCTTTCTTCCCTTTTATTTACCTGCTTATGATGGTAGACTAGGGCATGCATCGGGCTCGGCGCATCACTCTAACTGCATTTGTATTTCAATACGTGATTAGTTGTAGCATTTCACATGTCATTATAGATTAGCCGAGCCTGTCTTAATCGCATTTTGCATGTGTTGCATTAGCCATCTTAACATGAACTAGGATCATGCATATGATTACTAACTAGTTTCTGTTTTGGCTTGGAGTACTCTGTAAGTCCTTTTGCTTTAGCATACCGCATGCGTGTGAGTGTTGCCATAATTGCATGATTACCACGAGGCTAGCTGCTTATGTGATATAACTGCTTGAATGCCTGTGGATGGAGGTTGAATTGCCTAAATTGGAAAAATGCATTAAAACTGTGAGTTTTAAGCCCACTAGATAGTGGCAAAACCATCTTTTCTAAAAGCCCACTCGAAGGTGGCAAAACCTGCACTTTAGCCTACTTGCAAGTAGCAAACCATCTTCAAAATAAGCATGAAATGTTTTGCTCCAATTTAGGCGATTTGGTCTATACTTGTTTGCTGTGCGCATAACATAGTAATTCTAGGCTAATAAAAGGAATAAGAACACATAACGTTTTCAAAAACGGATATCACGGTTAGTAGAGGCCGATCTTCGAATCGGGCGAGAGGGGGTGCTCATAGCTGACCTTCCCAATCGTACCCTAGCTCCCGAGCCGAGACAACTCCGGTGATGACGGACATGTGGCCTTCGGCACCGAGTCAGGGTTTCCTAAATCCCCCCATAAAAAAATATTTAGGTGGTGACTCTGTATCTGGCAAAAGCAGTCCATGTTTGGCACTTCTTTTTCTAAAAATCTGTTTCTCAAAACGATTTGCCGGATTTGGACTCTTTGGTTCAGATTATGAACCGTGACAATTTTAGAGTCCTGAACCGTAGTGGGCCCAATATCGAACGAAGGGGGGGGGACTCGTTACCCTCCCGGGGCGTACGGGCGCGTCTACAACCGCCCACGAGGTAAACTGAAAGTCACAATATTTTTTCTTCGCTACTGCTTTGATTCACATTTTAGCAACTAACAGCAACTAACAATCTGTACATCCCATGTTTGCAGATCACGTGGTAACCCTAGGCCATGATGCTGATCGGGGTATGGAACCAGTACGTGGGAGCGTGGGGCACATTGCGCTTTTGGATTCTGCTGGAGAGCCCAATCTACCAGGTTGCTTCTTGAGCGAGAGATTCATTCGGCAGACTGTGGGCTTGCCGAATCTGGTTGTTCCGATGCCAACCCCAAAGTCTATGGGGTTAGCGGATAGCCTATCTGTTGGCGCAGTCACACAGTTCATGGTAGGCTTGGACACTGACTTCTTCAGAGGAGAGGGCAATTACACGACCTTTATTCAAGCCCACCTTATGTCACCTCTGACAGGTGCTCATGTAGGCGAGAGAACAAGGGCTCTTGTGGTAGGCGAGGTGATTCGGGCAATTAGGGCCCATACTAGAGGGGCTCTCCCCGTGGAGTAGATTGTCCACTGACCGGAGCTTCGCACTGCACTCACATGGTGGTGGCATACTGGGACTATTTATCAGATCCTGATTAAGCCGGTAGAGACTGGACACGAGCTTGTCAGAGTTTGATGCTTGTCCCAGGTATGGACCACACTTTACTATTTGCACTCCACATTTCATTTCAACTAAAACATATTCTAAACATTGATCATCCTAATAGATTTGTAGGCATTTATAGGGTATATGGGTGGCCTCCTCGAGCTGGTGGCTCCCTTGATGGGTATGGTGCAGAGGAGGGACACACTGCTTGGTCTCCATGGTATCCAGGTAATTTCCTTCAGTTTGCGTTTTATGCTATCATATTTCCACTGATACACCGGCATTTCAACTGTAATCTTTCCTAAACTACACTGATACACTACATTCGCACACTGTACTCATACACTATACTCATACTGTATCTGATTTCTTCATACCACTTATTCTGCATACTATGCTTGTATCTAATACACACACTGTAATTGATATGTTGACAACTATCTTTTCCAGATTCCATCTGCACCGATGGCACCAACAGCAGCAGCAACACCAGCACCGACAGCACCTCCTCCAGCTGCAGGGAGGAAAGAGAGACAGGCCCCTACTCGTGGCCGAGATGTGAGCCGCGGTCGAAGTAGAGATAGGGGTACCCAAGTGGCATGACCCAAACCCGCCCTTATGAGTTTAGCATCGTAACTAGCCAGTAATCCTTGGATTACCAAAGGCCTCTTAACAGAATATTATATAGTTAGGGGCTACGGAAGCAAATATACAAAATATACCAGGTCCAATGAGCTGTGATGACATACATGGGACATATAGACAAATAATTTAAAACTTTTAAAAACTTGCGAGCGAAGTCAAAAGATAGAGTATTTACACATCACTCCATGAACATATAAACAAAAATCTTGCGTGCTCATAGCTGACCTTCCCAATCGTACCCTAGCTCCCGAGCCGAGACAACTCCGGTGATGACGGACATGTGGCCTTCGGCACCGAGTCAGGGTTTCCTAAATCCCCCCATAAAAAAATATTTAGGTGGCGACTCTGTGTCTGGAAAAAGCAGTCCATGCTTGGCACTTCTTTTTCTAAAAATCTGTTTGTCAAAACGATTTGCCGGATTTGGACTCTTTGGTTCAGATTAAGAACCGTGACAATTTTAGAGTCCTGAACCGTAGTGGGCCCAATATCGAACGACCGGGGGGGGGGACTCGTTACCCTCCCGGGGCGTACGGGCGCGTCTACAACCGCCCACGAGGTAAACTGAAAGTCACAATATTTTTTCTTTGCTACTGCTTTGATTCACATTTTAGCAACTAACAGCAACTAACAATCTGTACATCCCATGTTTGCAGATCACGTGGTAACCCTAGGCCATGATGCTGATCGGGGTATGGAACCAGTACGTGGGAGCGTGGGGCACATTGCGCTTTTGGATTCTGCTGGAGAGCCCAATCTACCAGGTTGCTTCTTGAGCGAGAGATTCATTCGGCAGACTGTGGGCTTGCCGAATCTGGTCGTTCCGATGCCAACCCCAAAGTCTATGGGGTTAGTGGATAGCCTATCTGTTGGCGCAGTCACACAGTTCATGGTAGGCTTGGACACTGACTTCTTCAGAGGAGAGGGCAATTACACGACCTTTATTCAGGCCCACCTTATGCCACCTCTGACAGGTGCTCATGTAGGCGAGAGAACAAGGGCTCTTGTGGTAGGCGAGGTGATTCGGGCGATTAGGGCCCATACTAGAGGGGCTCTCCCCGTGGAGTAGATTGTCCACTGACCGGAGCTTTGCACTGCACTCACATGGTGGTGGCATACTGGGACTATTTATCAGATCCTGATTAAGCCGGTAGAGACTGGACACGGGCTTGTCAGAGTTTGATGCTTGTCCCAGGTATGGACCACACTTTACTATTTGCACTCCACATTTCATTTCAACTAAAACATATTCTAAACATTGATCATCCTAATAGATTTGTAGGCATTTATAGGGTATATGGGTGGCCTCCTCGAGCTGGTGGCTCCCTTGATGGGTATGGTGCAGAGGAGGGACACACTGCTTGGTCTCCATGGTATCCAGGTAATTTCCTTCAGTTTGCGTTTTATGCTATCATATTTCCACTGATACACCGGCATTTCAACTGTAATCTTTCCTAAACTACACTGATACACTACATTCGCACACTGTACTCATACACTATACTCATACTGTATCTGATTTCTTCATACCACTTATTCTGCATACTATGCTTGTATCTAATACACACACTGTAATTGATATGTTGACAACTATCTTTTCCAGATTTCATCTGCACCGATGGCACCAGCAGCAGCAGCAACACCAGCACCGACAGCACCTCCTCCAGCTGCAGGGAGGAGAGAGAGACAGGCCCCTACTCGTGGCCGAGATGTGAGCCGCGGTCGAAGTAGAGATAGGGGTACCCAAGTGGCATGACCCAAACCCGCCCTTATGAGTTTAGCATCGTAACTAGCCAGTAATCCTTGGATTACCAAAGGCCTCTTAACAGAATATTATATAGTTAGGGGCTACGGAAGCAAATATACAAAATATACCAGGTCCAATGAGCTGTGATGACATACATGGGACATATAGACAAATAATTTAAAACTTTTAAAAACTTGTGAGCGAAGTCAAAAGATAGAGTATTTACACATCACTCCATGAACATATAAACAAAAATCTTGCCTGTACTTAAAAGGAGCAAAGTCTAGTACATCACAAAAATAGCCACTAAACTTGTTTCGATCTGGAACCTCCTCGGGAGGCACAAAGGTTGGCTGACAAAAACTGAAACATAGGCCGTCAACTTTGGGCCTGGTCACATGCCTGCTCACCTACATACATAATAAAAATAATGAGCTGGAGCCTAGTGAATAATAACGGATTAAAGGGTTTTAATGAATAATGACCATACAGATTCAAAAATGATAATTCAGATTCATAACAGATTCATATTCATATTCTTGTTCAATCATATACAAAAATTAGAGTTCATGCTTAATCATACGTGGTATATCCATTAGCGCTAACAGAATAGATACAGAACAAATGCAAAACATATGGTGGTTATGAATAACCAGTTCCATAAAGGAACCTCCGGTTCCGGGTAACAAAGAATAGATATGTTGAGGCCCATGATGGAGCCTCCAGTATGGGTAACAGATTGCAGACATATTAAGTTCCATGATGGAACCTCCGCTACCGGGTAATAGCTAACAGATAACACATGATGCTAAGGATGCCATGAATACATTATTAGAAATTAGACAATCATTCATTGTACAGAACATATCAATTCAGAAAACAGATCTTACATCATTATACAGAAAATAAATAAAGTTGAACATAACTTTACTAAGTTATTACTCACAGTTGGCTTCGAGTGTAAATAGACAGAGCAGGCTAATCAAACGGTCTACGACACGTGACCTACATTAACACATAACAAATACACATTTGAAACACACGTTGGAATGAATCTAACCCTTTACGTTCTTGTTCTTAGTGTGTCTCTACCCTTATTGTTATTATGGTGTCTTGACCATGGTCTAGGAATGCCTAGGATGGAATGAGGATACAAAAATTGCACTCAAAATCATTTTTCAAAACTTGCTGAAAACAAGGTCCATGCTCGAGCGTGGCTTTCCTCGCTCAAGCGGACATGCAAAAAGTGAGGGTTCGCTCGAGCGTGACTTCCTTAGCTCGAGCGGACTGTAAACTCTTGAAAAAGTACTAGTTGCTTATTTTTTATGCTTGACAGACACTCGATCTCCGCTTGAGCACGAGACGTGACTTGTATTGTTCGAGCTTGCTGCAAAACATATGAACTTCTAGATACATGCATTTCACGCTCGAGTGGGTATCATGTCACTCGAACGGAAGTGCACATATTCAGAGTGTTTCGCTCGAGCGTGAACTCCTACGCTCGAGCGTAGATCCAAAATCTGGAATTTCCAGATTTGATCTCCAAGCTTCGAACTCAAACCAAACACTTCAAAACTCATCCTCTTGGACTAAAATTCTGGAAAACATTTAGAAACTCACAAAACATCATGCTTTGAATATCATTTCATGAAATCAAGGCCCAAAAGCCTGCCAATCAAAAATTCAACTTAAACTTTGTGAATGTTTCATGAACATAACATGCATGAATTTTCTTGATCTTGAGCTTCCCAAAACATGATCAAATGAACCTAATTGCTATAAGTTATAATGAATTCCCAAAATCAAGTGAGACTTAGTACATGCATGAAGAAATTCTTTTGCAACAAGAATAAAACTCCATGAAATGCACATGCATGCATGAGATGATCATCTTTCTTACTTCCTTAACTAAATTCTCATGTTTAGCCGCTTAATCTCTTGAATTCCTCCACTAATGTCTAGAATGAAAAGCTTAAGGACAAAATCCTCACCTAGAGTCTTCAATTCCTTGGGGTTTAATGATGATTTGAGCAATTCTCCAATTTCCAAGCAAGTTCCTACCAACTTCAAGGTTTGATCTCAATTCTTGCCCTCTCTCTCTTTCTCCCACGTTTTTATCTCTTGGAGGCTTAAAGATGATATGAAAAAGAGGCTCAAGTAAGGTATATAAGCCTTATGTAGGCTTGCGTAGAAGTGTACTTAATTAAGGTCAACTCAATGGATATTAAGTCAAACTAATTTAATCGTTCCAAATCGAATTTCAATTAAATCTACCATAAAATTCTTAAAATTCTAATTAACACATAAATTAAGTCAATTTCTGAATCAGATGCCAATAAGGCCTTCAATTCGTAAAATAAAGCATAATCTCAAATAAATATTCCTATAATAAACAGATAGAAACACAAATAATGCACCCCATATGCAATTAATTCAAAATCTGATCTTAATATCTTGTTAGGCATATTAAATCATGGATTATTGTTAATCTTGGGTCGGGGTTGTTACAGTCTTTCCCCCTTAAAGAGTTTGGTCCTCCAAACTCGAACCTTCATTCTAGAAGAACACCGGGTCCAAAGGGAATAGTTCAGGGTATCTTTTCATCATATCTTCCTCCGTCTCCCAAGTTGCATAAATTCCTCCATGATTCTGCCAATCAACCTTCACTAACGGAATTTCCTTGTTTCTCAATCTTTTGATTCGGTGGTTCATAATCTGTATTGGCCTTTCCTCATAGGTATAATCATCCTTTAGAAGTACATGAGTTGGCTCTATCACGTGTAATGGATCTCTTAGATAATTCCAAAGCATTGAGATATGAAAGACATTATGCATGTTTTCTATTATTGGAGGTAAGGCTACCCGATATGTCCTGGTTGATCTTTTCAAGACTCTCATATGGCCCAACATACCTTGGCGCCAGCTTGCCCTTAACACCAAACCGGGTTTGTCCTTTCATAGGGGTCACTTTTATAAACACATGGTCCCCAACTTCATATTCTCTGTCTCTTCTTTGAACATCTAAATTGCTCTTCTGATGGCTTTGTGCAGTTCTCAACCTTTGTTGAATTAATTTCACATTTTTAGTTGTTTCTTGAACAAGTTCCGATCCCAACAAAGATCTATCACCTACCTTAGCCCAACATATCAGTGATCGGCATTTTCTTCCATACAGAGCTTCATAAGGAGCCATTCCAATGCTTGAATTATAACAGTTGTTGTACACAAACTCAGCCAATGGCAAATAGGTCTCCCAATTTCCTTGGAAATCTAATACACACATTCTGAGCATATTTTCCAAAGTTTGATTGGTCTGTTTAGTTTGACCATCTATTTGTGGGTGATAAGCACTACTTAACCTTAGTTCTGTCCCCAAAGTCTGTTGCAAACTCTGCCAGAATCTTGATGTAAACTTCGAATCTCTGTCAGATACAATAGATACTGGTACACCATGTAATCTCACAATTTCATTCACATACATGTTAGCTAACTTATCTGCATTATAAATTGTTTTGACAGGCAGAAAATGGATAGATTTAGTCAAACGATCACCTGTAACCCTGATCCAATTCACAAATCTTGAGCCAAAATGCACAAAGGTGTCTCTTCCCTCTCTCAAAGTCGGTTCTTTCTTTTTCTAGAGAGTTGATCTCAGCAAAAATGACTTAAAAGAGGGGGAATTAAATGTAATAAGACCCTTATATACATGTGCCTAATCAAATTTGATTATAGCTAAATAATGACACTTAATTAATCGTTCTGACTCTAATTATTTTGATCCGAATCAGTTTTCAATTAAATTTCACCGAAGGGTCTAAAAATTACGCTAACCATAATGGCGTAATCAATTTCGGGTTCTGTGGCCGATAAAGCCTTCAATTTAAATTCCGAAGCAGATAATCAAACAGATTGTCCTACGGCGAATAGATAGAAATTCAAAATCACATATATTTACATATATGGCACACAAAATCATATCAAACGCATAATCACAATCATAATTAAGACTAATTAGCATAGTAGGCGACGGGGTTATCACAGTTTTCCCCCCTTTAGGAAGTTTGGTCCTCCAAACTTATTTTACCTTCGTCAGGAAACAAATGCGGATAGCGTAGGCGCATTTCATCTTCCTTATCCCATGTAGCGTCCGTCCCATAGTGTTATTTCCATTCCACTTTCACCATCGACTTGCTTCTCAGCTATTTCACTTGCCGGTCAATGATTCGTTCCGGCCATTTTGCGTATTCCATATTTTCATCAAGAGCTATCCGATGATAATCAATCATATGAAGCGGATCCTGGAGATAACCCCTCAACATTGACACATGAAATACATTGTGGGTTTGCTCAAATCCCGGTGGCAAAGCAACTCTATAAGCAACTGGACCAACCCTTTCTAGAATTTCAAATGGCCCAATGTAACGGGGCGATAACTTACCCTTCTTTCCAAACCTGACTTGGCCTTTCATCGGAGTCACACGGATAAACACATGGTCAACAACCTCATGCTCAAGAGGTCTTCTTCGAACATCTACATAATTCTTTTGTCGATCCTGAGCTGTTTTGCGCCTTTGCTGAATAGTTTTGATCTTCTCAGAAGTGTCTTACACAATTTCAGGCCCAAGTAAAGCTCTATCCCCGACTTCTGTCCAACAAATCGGTGATCTACACCTTCTACCATATAAAGCCTCTTATGGTGCCATACTGATGCTGGAGTGGAAGCTGTTATTGTATGAAAATTCTGCAAGTGGCAAATAGTCTTCCCAACTCCCCTGAAAATCCAAGGCACACATCCTTAGCATATCTTCTAACGTCTGTATGGTCCGTTCTGATTGCCCATCTGTCTGTGGATGGAATGCAGTACTAAATCTCAGTTCTGTTCCCATAGCTTCATACAAACTCTTCCACAATCTAGATACAAATTTCGAATCTCTATCCGACACAATAGATACTGGAACTCCGTGCAAACGGACAATCTTATCAACA
Source organism: Camellia sinensis (assembly GCF_004153795.1). Taxonomy (NCBI): domain Eukaryota; kingdom Viridiplantae; phylum Streptophyta; class Magnoliopsida; order Ericales; family Theaceae; genus Camellia; species Camellia sinensis. Next base: position 1,261,311 of record NW_021026203.1, read on the forward strand.
TGTATTGTAGCCAGTCTATAAGCATTAAATGTAGTTCTAACTGGTAGAAAATGTGCAGATTTAATCAGCCTATCAACTACGACCCAAATAGAATCCATACCTCGAGGAGTCCGAGGTAGACCAACAACAAAATCCATAGTCACGTGCTCCCACTTCCATTCAGGAATAAGGAGAGGTTGAAGTAGACCGCCTGGTTTCTGATGTTTAGCTTTAACTTGTTGACATTGAAGACACTTGAACACATATTCTGCAATTTCTTTCTTCATTTTAGGCCATCAATAGCTTTGTTTCAAGTCCCGATACATTTTATTGTTACCCAGATGCATAGCAAACACTGATTTATGGGCTTCATCTAAAACCCTTTTCTTTAGTTCTGGAATATCTGGGATAAACATTCGGTTTTGAAATCTCATCACTTCGCCTTCAATGCTGAACTCTACTTTTGGACTTGTCTCAAATTCATCAATCACTTTCTTGTGGAATTCATCATCTTCCTGTTTCTGTTTAATTTCATCAATGATTGCCGATTCGGCTGAAATAGCGGCTATCGATCCGCCCTGTTCACACGATACCACTTCAATCTCATACTACCCAAAATCTTGCAGGATCTGTTTCTGTTCAGTAAGCAAACAAGCCATACTCCTCGTTGATTTTCTGCTCAAGGCATCGGCAACTGTATTAGCTTTCTCGGGGGGATACTGAATTTCAGGATCATACTCATTTATCAGTTCGAGCCATCTCTTCTACCGCATGTTCAACTCCTTCTGTGTAAGGAAGTATTTCAGACTTTTGTGATCCGTGTAGACTTCACACTTTGCCCCATTCAAATAATGCCACCAGATTTTCAAAGCAAAAACAACTACGGCCAATTCTAGATCATGTGTTGGGTAGCTCAACTGTCAGGAGGCATAAGCAATTACCCTTCCATTCTGCATTAATACAAAACCCAAACCTTTATAAGATGCATCATTGAAAATTAAAAAGTTTTCTGTACCTGATGGCAATATCAAAACTGGTGCGGTGGTCAGTCTCATTTTCAATTCATGAAAGGCAGATTCTCTTTCGTCGTTTCATTCAAATGGTTACCCTTTGCGTGTCAATTGGGTAAAAGGTACAACTATTTTTGAGAAATCCTTTACAAATCTCCTGTAGTACCCGGCTAAGCCCATGAAACTGCAGACTTCTATCACATTAGTCGGTATAGGCCAATTCACAATTGCCTCTATTTTCTGTGGGTCCATTGAAATTCCTTCCCTGTTGATCACATGCCCTAAAAAGATGACTTCATCCAACCAAAATTTATATTTCTTTAGTTTGGCAAACAATTTCTTTTCTCTAAGTGTTTGCAAAACAGTCCTTAGATGTTGTTCATGTTCAAGTCTATTCTTCGAGTATATCAATATATCATCAATAAAAACCATAACAAATTCATCAAGGTAGGTCTTAAAGATTCGGTTCATTAACTCCATAAATGGTGCAAGTGCATTAGTCACTCCAAATGGCATAACAAGAAATTCATAATGACCATACCTCGTTCTAAATGCTGTTTTCTCAACATCTTCTGCCTTTACTTTTAACTGGTGGTACTCGGATCTCAAATCAATTTTGGAAAATACCTGTGATCCCTGCAACTGGTCAAACAAGTCATCAATACGAGGTAAAGGGTATTTATTCTTTATTGTCACCTTATTCAGTTCTTGATAGTCAATACACAAGCGCAAGGTTCCATCTTTCTTTTTCACAAACAACACTGGTGCACCCCATAGCGAAGTGCTAGGTCGAATACACCCTTTGTCAAGTAGGTCTTGCAACTGTTCTTTCAATTCTTTCATTTCAGTAGCAGCTATTCTGTAGGGAGTTTTAGAGATGGCCTAGGTGCCTGGCACAATTTCCATAGTAAATTCTATCTCCCTGTCCACTAATTCCCCTAGCAATTCATCTAGGAACACATCTGGAAATTCTCTAACAATAGGGATATTGTTCAATTCAACATTCACAAATTGTTCAGATAGCACATAACACAAATAACCCTGGCACCATTTCCTGATTAATTTGCATGCCTTCATTGCAGATATTAAGTAAGGTGGACGCAGTACCCCACTACCCACAAACACAATTTCTTTATGTTCTGGTGGTTTAAATATAACTCGTTTTGTCACACAATCAATGGTGGCACAATATTTGGTTAACCAATCCATGCCCAAAATCACATCGAAATGTCTAAAGTTCAGGGGCAACAAATCTACATATAGGATATCATCCTCAATACGCATGTCACAAAATCGATATACAGATTCACACAATACAGATTCCTCAGATGGAGCAGATACACATAGCAGATATGGCAATAATTCTAGAGGTCTACTCAGTCTAGATGCAAATGCACATGTCACAAAAGAGTGTGTCGATCCGAAGTCAATTAACACAAATGCATCCTGATTACATATAGAAATAGTATCTGAGAGAACTGTGTTAGCATTCTGTGTATCGCCCAGAACAAGCGTGAAAACTCTCCCTTGCCTTACAGTATCTGCGGTGGTAGTAGATCTCATAGTATTTCCCGATTTTGGGATCGATGCACTTGAGCTAGCAGCTAGCTTTCTACTGTTTTGATTACAATCTCTGGCCATATGCCCTTGTCTACCACATTTAAAACAGGCCCCCGACACACGGTAACAAACTCACGAAGCCTTTTACTACAAATATTGCACATAGGATATGTATCTCGGGAAGAATTCGAAGTACATGAGGAGCCGGTGTTTTGCTTTTTCAAAAATTTCTTCTTTGAAAAGAAGCCTTGTCTTTTACTACCTTTCCAGTCTGTTATCGACTTAGCCTGCCTGGCTATGTTGGCTTATGATATTATGGCTCGGTCTAGCACCCCAATATAGGTTTCCAGCTTGAAGACATTCACCCTTTCCAAAATGTCACTTCGAAGCCCACCTTCAAAATGCCTCGCTTTCTTATAGTCAGTATCAATCATATGTGGTGCAAACTTGGCCAATTCAGTGAATTTGGCCTCATACTCAGCCACTGTCATGTTGTCTTGCTTTAGTTCTATGAACTCTGATACTTTCCTGTCCCGGACACATTATGGGAATTACTTATCATAGAAAATTTCAAAAAATTTGGTCCAGTCAACATCCTTATGATTCTCACGCATTAACATCCACCATCTTCTTGCCTCATCTTCTAGTATAAAGGTAGCTAAAAGTACTTTCTGTGTCTCCGAAAAGAGGAACACTTCAAACAGTTTTTCGATGCCGAGGACCCATGATTCGGCTTTCAACGGATCTAATCCACCATGGAACTGTGGCGGTTTCATTTTCTTAAACTCTTTGGTGAGAGCTATTATTCAGTCATCATTCTGATTATCTTGCACATGTGGCACTGGAGGAGGAGGCGAAGGATGTGGTTGTTGCCACTGCTATTGTTGCCTCAATGTCTCTGCCATTTCCTGAATCAGTCTTTTCATTCTATCCATTTTGGTAGTAGAAGACTCCTCTATTTCATCATCTCTTGTTCTCACCACCTGATTAGACTTGCATTATACTTTGTACGAAAGATTCAAAAGTATACATCTACTAAAGAGCATACACATTCAAATAATTTGCAATGCAAGAAAATCACAAACTTATAACACATAATTGTTCAAATTAAAACATTTAAGCGTATTCTAGATGCTTTCAGATTCATACTTATCATATAAATGCATCCTAGTTCTTTTCTAGATGCATATTGCTCTTTTGGACAAGTGTGTGAGTTATTAACTCGTATTCTGATACCACTCTGTCCTAACCCGAACCCGCCCCTATGGGTGAAGGACATAACCGGCCAGTAATCAAGGGATTAACTACGGCCTCAAACCAAACAAGACAAAGCTCATCAGAGTAAAAGGGCCAAACGGAAGAAAATTTAAACTTTTGTCCATAGAGTTGTGCTTACACGGCACATCATAACAATCCGTGCATATACATGTTAATAACTCACATCAGAATATGTAATAACACAAGGTTCTGTACATACAGGATCGTTCAAGTCTAAGTCAGTCAATCAAAACTATATACAACCATAAACCAATGTTCTCGCCAACCTGACAAAATATAGCAAACTAGCAAAAGGGCGAAAATAAGTCTCGTGCATGAGACGTATGGGCTGACTCTTCAAAACCTTAACTGTTTCTCACAAACTTCACTGAGGCTGGGTTTGGACCTCCCTTGGCTCACCTACAGACACATGAATGAGCGTGAGTGAAAGCCCAGTGAATAATATCAAATAAGGAAGATACACGAACAGTATTTAAAAGACATGCACCAAACGGCCTTGAGCCCAATTCACATTTCTATCTAGTATATATATATATATCAAGTAACTGCGGTTCCAAACATCTCAGACGGCCTCAGGCCCAATCCATTCATGTCAAATGGCCTTTGGCCCATTCATTCTTCCATTCATGTCAGACTGGCCTTTGGCCCATTCATTCTTTCATTCATGTCAGACTAGCCATTGGCCTATTCATTCTTTCATTCATGTCAGACTGGCCTTTGGCCCAATCATTCTTTCATTCATGTCAAACTGGCCTTTGGCCTATCCATTTGGCATAGCAAACATTTGTCCACAATTCAAAATTAACGAGCTTATAAGACTTATAGGGAAATAAGCAATTAGACAAATAACATACTTCAAAACATCTTTATTAAGATATTACTCACAGTGTTCTGCCGGTGGATTCACCCTTGAGCTTGACCCTACATATTACATAACACACATGGGTCACAAACGATTCAATCCGTTCCTTAATTCATACATCCCTCTTTCGCTTCTTTCTTATTCTTTTAATTCATTCATTAAGCTCAATATATGTCTAAGAGTACTGAGAAGCGAAAGATAATGGAAAATGAAACACAAAACACCTTTACAAATTTTCTGAAAGAGGGATCCCTGCTCGAGTGTGGACCTTCTTGCTCGAGCAGACCCATTAGGTCTGCAAAAGTACTGGTTGCCCCATTTTTACGCTCGAGCGTGAAGTCGGGCACTCGAGCTGAAAGTCACTCTACATAGCTCCCCGCTCGAGCGTGAACTTACCCGCTCGAGCGGACATCAATGTCTACAAAATATTCTGGGAGCTTGTATTTTACGCTTGAACAGCAGTTCCCCCGTTCGAGCTGATTTCAAGAATTCTGGATTTTCCAGAACTGTACTTGAGCTCAAATTCAGCATTCAAAGGTTCCAAAGCTCATGATTTTGGTTCAAAACATTCAATTACATCACACTACATGAGAATGAAAGAGTATGACACCAAATTGTTAAAAATCATCATCAAATTCTCAAATTATCCAACATTTCCTTTGTGTATTCAAAACTCATGCATTCAACCTTCATACGAAATTCATATCTCTATCAATTCAACATGCATGTTAATCTTTGACCCCAATTCCATTTCAAATGGTAATAATGATGCACATAACCATGAAAATCAACAAATCCATGCTTACATGTATGCTTTAATACTCTTGTTCCCATATTCAATTTAATACATGCTTGATTATGCAAAATCATGGTGATCCTATACATGCATCTGCATATTAACTTCAAATTCACCAATTATAACACAATTCTTGTTCTTGATCATCATTCAACTTTGAATTCACAAAGTTACAAACTCAAATCCATGAGTCAAGGGTTGATTACTCACCTAGGAGCCTTAATTCTCACAATTGTGGTCAAATCTTGCACCTAGCCTTCCAAATTCGCAAATCTTGAGCCAAAATACACAAAGATGTCTCCTCTCTCTCTCAAAGTCGGTTCTCTCTTTTTCTAGAGAGTTGATCTCAACCAAAATGACTTAAAAGAGCGGGAATTAAATGTAATAAGGCCCTTCTATAAATGTACCTAATCAAATTTGATTATAGCTAAATAATGGCACTTAATTAATCGTTCTAATGCAAATATTTTGATCCGAATCAGTTTTCAATTAAATTTCACTGTAGGCTCTAAAAATTACGCTAACCACAATGGCGTAATCAATTTTGAGTTCTGTGGCCGATAAGGCCTTCAATTTAAATTCTGAAGTAGATAATCAAATAGATTTTCCTACGGCGAACAGATAAAAATTCAAAACCACATATATTTACGTAAATGGCACACAAAATCATATCAAACGCATAATCACAATCATAATTAAGACTAATTAGCATAGTACGGGACATGGTTATCACATGTCGGCCACCAAAAACACTTTTTACCACGAGTCTTTAAGTGTACCATCTCAAACTTCATTTCATCACTTCTCCAAGCTCGAAAACCCTCTCCCTCTCTCTCTAGGCACTTTTCTCTCTAGATCCGTGCTTTATACGTGTTTCCCAATGCCCTACGCACACTTTTTTTCGTAAAACCCTCTTAGTTCTCTACATTTTGAACCAATTAGATTTTGATTTTGTCATTTTTTCACAGATTTCCACCACTTTAGGCTTGTTCCCCTCGAGTTTCTCTCGAGTTTCATGAACTTTCCTGGGTTTTGACTTTTTCTCCCATTTTCTCTCTCCTAGGGTTGAATTTTTCGATGTTTACCCTTTTTCTCCATTTTTCTTCACTCTTCACTTACTTTTCACCCATTTTCAGATGGGAGATAAGATTCCTCACAACGGAGCTCCTCCGGAGGTTCCATCTGCATTTTCACTCGTTGCCAAGGTAGAGGAGCCGGTAGTTGTCAAAGCTGGTGAGGTAGCTCAGGGCATTGAGGTTGACCTTGAGGCGGAGTTTGTGCCCGAGTTTGAACCAGAACCGCTACCTTTGAGAGTGCGGCCCTTCGATCCAGTGAGATATCATCCCCACCTGCACATATTACCACCCGAAGGCATTAAGCATTTTAGCAACTTTGCTCACGATGTACTAGAGGACCTTTTACTGAGGGAGCTGACCTCTCATCTTTCTTCCAGTGCTATTGAGGTATGAATTCTGTTTTCATGCACTCCCGCCTTTCCTTTAACGGCATTTCTTGCACTACCTTTCATTTGATTGTACTTGCATTGCCTTTCATCTTACCGTACTTGCATTGCTGCCTTTCATCTGATTCACCAATTCTTTGCCACAAGGAGACTCCCGTGCCTATAGGGGGTATAAAGTGACGACGGTGAGGGATTGGTATGACGAACTCCTTGTCAGGGTCCGCGACATTGTCGATGAGACTGGCTTTGGCCTTTTTTGCACTGGCCTAACACACGTCATTACGAGCCGTCCTCTTCTAGGAGCGCTAGTGAAGAGGTGGTGGAACACCACAAACTCCTTCCACCTCTCTATTGCCGGGGAGATGATGACTCCCAATGACTTTGCTATGATCACAGGCTTAAGAGTAGGAGGTGATCCAATCCCTTTTGACATAGACATTGGAGAGTGAGAGACTGCTTAGATCAACCTGTTGGGAGCGTGCCCACCTCTGTACCGGCCAGCCATGGTGGGATACAGTTGGTTTACTGAGTAGTTAAGAGGAAGCGAGCCCGAGATGCTAGAGGAGATGGAGCAGTATGGCTGGGCTTCTTGATGTTTATCCTCAATACCACCTTGTTTTTGAACAGGTGGAACACCGTGGGTTTATATCTGTTGAGTGCCCTGGTGACCCTTCCCTAGGAACGCTTCTACGATTGGGGTGGAGCTAGCCTCGCCACCCTAAACAGTTATATAAGCTTTACCTCACGCTTGAGGAAAGAGCGGATCGGAGGCTACTGTCGAGCTTAGGAGGTATGCACTTCAGTTCTTTCTTTGCACTTCACTTTCTACTTCACATTTTCTACTTTATATCTGTTCAACATCTATGCTTTCTACTTTGCACTTTCTGTATCTGTTTAGGCTACGTGCTTTCTGCTTTGCACTTTCTACATCTGTTCATGTTGTATGCTTTCTGTTTTGCACTTTCTATACCTGTACATGTCGTTAATAACATATCACTGTACTTTCCTTGTAACTGTGGGTTTATGCATATTTTGCAGCCCTTGCTCCAGAGCCTGTGGAGGAGCTCTCCCCAATAGTTCCTTACTCGAGATGGTACGATGGTAGGTGTCAGCACTGAAGTCACGAGTCCTTTGCCTTCTTCCGCTAGTACTCTGATATTGTGACCGCTGTAGACACCCCATTTTTGACCATCCTCAAGACTTGGACGTCACAATTTGAACACCCGGTGATCATCCATGTTTGTGTTCGTTTGGAGTTCTCAGAGGTCTCGGCTACGCGTCTGACTTGGACGTCACCGTTTGAACACCCGGTGATCATCCATGTTTGTGTTCGTTTGAAGTTCCCGGAGGTCTCGGCTACGCGCCTTGCCTCAGGATCTCCGAACTCGATCGTTTAGTGTCTGGTTTTGCACCAAACACTTGTGTTTTGCCTTGGAGGGGGAGAGAATGCCTTGTGAGGCATCCCCACACATCACCGGCCATGGCCACAGGCCACTGGCTGTGTTTTGTTTCCTTCGGCAATCTACCTTGCCGGTTGGCACTATTTGTTGCCGGTCGGCACTAAATTTTGTCAAAATGGCAATTTTGAGTAGCCGACTACTGTTCATCTACTTTATGTAGATATTTTGTGCTATCTGTGATAGCTGGCACCAACTTTGCTTCCCTCCATACACATGTATGGAGGGATTTCCCTCTAAGCAAGCTTGTTGTGTAAGCTTGGCAAGAGGGACTTCTATAAGAGGAGAGGTCTTCTCCTTGTTCTACGTTAGAAAGTTTGAGACAGTCCATTCTGTCAAAATGGCAATTTTGAGCAGCCGACTACTGTTCATCTACTTTTGGTAGATATTTTGTGCCAGCTGTGATAGCTGGCACCCACTCTGCCTCCATCCATACACGTGTATGGAGGGAAACAGAGTGGGTGCCAGCTATCACAGGAGAGAGATCAAGATCTCTTTCTTGTTAGTAAGAAACAGCATATTCATGATTTTGCTGCAAGGCATCAGCATTGTAATTGGTTTCTCCGGGGTGGTATAGATTCAAAGATCATATTTTTTATAATTAAAGCATCTCTCTGTGCATGTTGACTTCTTCTTGCGTAAGAAGTATTTCAGACTTTGTGATCTGTGACTTCAACATTTGCCCTATAAATAATGCCGCAGATTTTCAAGCAAAAACACTGGGCTATTCTAATAATGATGTTGGTAGTTCTTCTCTGTGCTAACTGTCAGGAGGCATACGCAATTACCCTTTCCATTTGCTTATAAAAACAAACCTTTATAAGATTGCCATCATTGAAAATTTAAAAAAGTTTTTCTGTAGCCTGATTGGCAATATCAAAACTGGTGCGGTGGTCAGTCTCATTTTCAATTATGAAAGGCAGATTCCTCTTTCGTGTTTCATTCAAATGTTGTACCTTTGCGTGTCAATTTGGGTAAAAGGTACAACTATTTTTGAGAAATCCTTTACAAATCTCCTGTAGTACCGGCAAGCAAATGAAACTGCAGACTTCTATCACATTAGTCGGTATATGGCAATTAACAATTGCCTCTATTTCTGTGGGTCCTTGAATTCCTTCCTGTTGAATCACTGCCTATTAAAAGATGACTTATCAACCAAAATAATATTTTTTAGTTTGCCAAACAATTCTTTTCTCTAAGTGTTTGCAAAACAGTCTTAGATGTTGTTCATGTTCATGTCTATTTCTTGGTATATCAATATTGATATCATAAACATAAACAAATTCATCAAGTAGGTCTTAAAGATTCGGTTCATTAACCCAATAAATGGTGACAGTGCATTTAGTCAATCAAATGGTATAACAATGAAATTCATATGACCATACGTCCGTCTAAATGCTGTTTTTAACATATTCTGCCTTGTACTTTTTTAACTGGTGGTACTCGGATCTCAAAATGCAATCTTTGAAAATACCTGTGATCCTGCAACTGGTCAACAAAGTATAATACGAGTAAAGGGTATTTAGTTTCTTTATTGTCATTTATTCAGTTCTTGATAGTCAATAAAGCAAGCGCAAGTTCATCTTCTTTTTTCCATAACAACACTGGTGCACCCATAGCGAGTGCTAGTATAACCTTTGTCAAGTAGGTCTTGCAATCTGTTCTTATAATTCTTTCATTTCAGTAGCAGCTATTCTGTTAGGGAGTTTTAGAGATGGCTCCTAGGTTGGCACAATTTCCATAGTAAATTCTATCTCCCTGTCATAATACTCCCTAGCATTCATTAGGAACAACATCTGGAAATTTCCTAAAATAGGGATATTGTTTCAATTCAACATTCACAAATTGTTCAGATATGCACATAACAAATACCTGGCACCATTTCCTGATTAATTTGCTATCCTTCATCTACAGATGTATTAAAGTAGGGAGGCAGTCTCCCTAACCCAACACATTTCTTTTATGTTTTGGGGTTTAAATATAACTGTTTGTCACACAATCTGGGTGGTACAATACTTTTGGTTATACCAAATCCATGCCAAAATCACATAGAAATGATCTAAAGTTCAGGGGCAACAAATACATATAGGATATCATCCTCTAATACGCATGTCAACAAATGGATATACGATTACATATACAGATTCCTCAGATGGAGCAGATAACATAGCAGATATGGCAATAATTCTAGAGGTCTAAATCAGTCTAGATGAAATGAATGTCACAAAAGGTGTGTTGAATCCCGAAGTCAATTAACACAAACTGCACCTGATTACATATAGAAATCGTATTGAGAGACTGATGTTAGCATCTGATGTATCGCCCAGAAAAGCGTGAAAACTCTCTCCTTGCTTACAGTATCTGGGGGTAGTCAGATCTCATGAGTTTTCCGATTTTGGATCGATGCTATTTGAGTAGCAGCTAGCTTTCTACTGTTTGATTCAATCTTCTTGGCCCTATGCCTGTCTACCACATTTAAACAGGCCGACAACACGGTTAAAGACTACGAAGCCTTTTATACAAATATTGCACATAGGATATATATTCGGGAAGAATTCGAAGTTAATGAGGAGCCGGTGTTTTGGCTTTTTTCAAAATTTCTTCTTGTGGAAAAGGAAGCCTTGTCTTTTACTACCTTTTCATTGTTATCGCTTAGCTGCCTGTGCATGTGGTCTTATGATATTATGGCCGGTCTGAGCACCCAATAATAGGTTTCCAGCTTCAGAATTCACCCTTTCAGAAAATGTAATTTTCGTAAGCACATTCAAAATGCCTCGTTTCTTATAGTCAGTATAATATATGTGGTGCAAACTTGGCCAATTTAAGTGATTTGGCCTCATACTCAAGCCACTGTCATGTTTGTCTTGCTTTCAACTTCATGAAACTTGATATTTTCCTGTCCGGACACATTATGGGAAGTACTTATCAAGAAAAATTTCCATAAAAATTTGGGTCCATCAAATCCTTATGATTTCCTCACACTTAATCCCCATACTTTTGCTCATTTAGTATAAGGTAGCTAAAAAGTACTTTCTGTGTCTCCGAAAAGGGGAACATTCAAACAGTTTTTCGATTGCCGAGGAGCCATGATTCGACTTCAACGGATTATCAAGCATGGAAGTGTGGCGTTTCATTTTCTTAAAACTCTTTGGGTGAGAGCGTAATTTTCATCATTCATTCTGATTATCATGCACGGTGGCACTGGAAGGAGGAGGCGAAGGGTGTGGTTGTTGCACTCGCTATTCGTTGCCTCAATGTCTCTTCACATTTTGCTGAATCAGTTCTTTTCATTCTATCCTTTGTTGGTAGTAGAAACTCTCTATTTATCATCCTCTTGTTCTCACCCCTGATTAGATTGCATTATACTTTGTACGAAGATTCAGAAAGTAATAACATCTTATAAAGAGAACACTTCAATAATTGTGCAAATGCAAGCAATCAAACTTAATAACACAATAATTGGTTTCAAATTAAAACATTTTAAGCGTATTCTAGATGCTTTCAGATTCATACTTATGCATATAAATGCGTCTAGTTCTTTTCTAGACGATATTTGCTCTTTTGGGACAAGGTGTGTGAGTTATTAACTCGTGTTCTGATACACTCTGTCTGACCGAACCGCCTATGGGTTAAGGACATAACGGCAGTAATCAAGGGATTAATACGGCTAAACCAAACAGAAAAGCTCATCAGAGTAAAGGCCAAACGGAAGCAAATTAAAACTTTTGTCATCAGAGTTGTGGCTTACATGGCATTAACTCAAACAATCGTGCGCATATACATGTTATAACTCACATCAGAATATGTATAACACAAGGTTCTGTACATAGGATGTTCAGTTAAGTCGTCAATCAAAACTATTACAACGTAACCAATGTTATCGCCACCTGACAAAATATAGCAAACTAGCATATGGGCGAAAATAAGTCGTGCATGGAGACGTATGGGCTGACTCTTCAAAACTTAACTGTTCTCACAAACTTCACTGAGTTGGGTTGGACTCCTTGGCTTCACCTAACAGACACATGATGAGCGTGAGTGAAACACAGTGAATAATATCATAAGGAAAGATCACGAATAGTAATTTAAAAGACATGCACCAAACGGCCTTGAGCCCAATTCACATTCTTCTAGTATATTATATATTATAAGTAACTGCGGTTCCAAACATCTCAGATCGCCTCGGGCCAATCCATCATGTAATGGCTTTGGCCCATTATTCTTCAGTTCATTGTCAATGGCTTTGGCCATTTAATTCTTTCATTCATGTCAGACTAGCCATTGGCCTATTCATTCTTTTCATTCATGTAGACTGGCTTTGGCCAATCATATTTTCTTTATTCACTGTCAACTGGCTTTGGGCTATCCAATTTGGCAATGCAAAATTTGTCAGCATTCAAAATTAACGACTTATAAGTCTTATAGGGAAATAAGCATATTGAGACAAATCATACTTTAAACATCTTTATAGATAATTCTCACAGCGTTCTGCGGTGGATTTCACGCTTGAGGTTGACCCTACATATTACATAACATGGGTCAAACGATTCAATCGTTCCTTAATTCATAACATCCTCTTTGGCTTCTTATTATTCTTTAATTCATTCATTAAGCTCAATGATATGTCTACAGAGTACTGAGAGTGAAAGATAATGGAAATGAAACAAAAAACACTTTAAAGCAATTTTTGAATAGAGGGGCCCTGCTCGGCGTGGACTTCCATGTCGAGCAAGACATTAGGTGCAAAATAATGGTTGCTCATTTTTACGCTAGAGCCGTGAAGTCGGGCACTCGATCTGAAAAGTCACTCTAACATAGTCCCGCTCGAGCGTGACTTACATGCTCGAGCGAGACATCAATGTTACAAAATATTCTGGAAGCTTGTATTTTTACGCTTGAGCGCAGTTCCCCGTTGAGGGATTTCAGAATTCTGATTTTCAGAACTGTTTTGAGCTCAATTCAGACATTCAAGAGGTTCCAAAGCTCATGATTTTTGGTTCAAACATTCAATTACATCCACACTACATGAGAATGAAAGGTATGACACAAATCTGTTAAAAATCAATCAATCAAATTTGCAAATTATCCAACATTTCCTTTATGTTAATCAAAACTCATGCATATAAACTCATACAAATTCATATCTCTATAATTCAACATGCATGTTATTTGTACCCAATTCCATTTCAAATGTTAAATGATGCAGCATAACTATGAAAATCAACAAATTCATGCTTTACATGTATGCTTTAATACTCCTTGTTCCATATTCAATTTTAATCATGCTTGATTATGGCAAAATCATGGTGATCCTATACTCATCTGAATTAACTTCAATTCACCAATTAATAACACAACTTCTTGTTCTTTGATCATCATTCAACTTTGAATTCACAAAGTTTACAAACTAAATCATTGAGTCAAGGGTTGATTACTCCCTAGGAGCCTTAAATTCTCACAATTGTGGTCAAATTGCAGTAGCCTCAAATTCGCAAATCTGAAGCCAAAATACACAAGATGTTCTCTCGTCTCTCAAAGTCGGTTCTCCTTTTCTCTCGAGAGTTGATCTCAACAAAATGACTTAAGAGCGGGAATTAATTATAAGGCCCTTCTATAAATGTGCCTAATAGATTTGATTATAGCTAAATAATGGCACTTATATCGTTCTAATGATTATTTATCGAATCAGTTTTCAATCTAAAATTTCACTGTAGGCTCTAAAAATTACGCTAACCACATGGCGTAATCAAATTTGAGTTCTGTGGCCGATAAGCTTCAATTTAAATCTGAAGTAGATAATCAGAGATAGATTTTCCTACGGGAACAGATACAAATTCAAAAACACATATATTTTAACGTAAATGGCACACAAAATCATATCAACGATAATCACAATCATAATTAACAACTAATTAGCATAGTACTGGGGACATGGTTATCAATGTCCGGCCACTCAAAACATTTGTTACCACGAGTCTTTAGTGTCAATCTCAATTCATTTATCACTTCTCCAAGCTCGAAAACCTCTTCCCTCTTCCTAGGACTTTTCTCTCTAGATCGTGCTTTAATTAACGTGTTTCCATGGCCCTAGACGCAACTTTTTTCGTAAAACCCCTTAGTTCTCTACATTTTGAACCAATTAGATTTTGATTTTGTCAATTTTTTCAAATTTCACACTTTGGCTTGTTCCCTGAGTTTCTCTCGAGTTTCATGAACTTTCCTGGGTTTTGACTTTTCTCCCTTTTCTCTCTCCTAGGGTTGAATTTTTCGATGTTTACCCTTTTTCTCCATTTTTTCTTCACTCTTCACTTACTTTTCACCCATTTTCAGATGGAGATAAGATTCCTCACAACGGAGCTCCTCCGGAGGTTCCATCTGCTTTTCACTCGTGCCAAGGTAGAGGAGCGGTAGTTTCAAAGCTGGTGAGGAGCTCAGGGCATTGAGGTTGACCTTGAGGCGGATTTGTGCGAGTTTGAACCAGAACCGTACTTTGAGAGTGCGGCCCTCGATCCAGTGAGATATCATCGCCACCTGCACATATTACCACCCGAGGCATTAAGCATTTTAGCAACTTTTGCTCAGATGTACAGAGGACTTTTACTGAGGGAGCTGACCTCTCATCTTTCTTCCAGGCTTATTGAGTATGAATTCGTTTTCATGCACTCCCGCCTTTCCCTTTAACGGCATTTCTTGCACTACCTTTCATTTGATTGTATGTGCATTGCCTTTCATTTACCGTACTTGCATTGCTGGCCTTTCATCTGATTCCACCAATTCTTGCCACAAGGAGACTCCCGTGGCCTATAGGGGTATAAAGTGAGACGGTAGGGATTGTATGACTAACTCTGTCAGGGTCCGCGACATTGTCGATGAGACTGGTTTGGCTTTTCTGCACTGGCCTAACAACGTCGATTACGAGCGTCTCTTCCTAGGAGCGCTAGTGAAGATGGTGGTGGAGACACCACAAACTCCTTCCACCTCTCTATTGCCGGGAGAGATGATGACTCCCAATGACTTTCTATGATCACAGCTTAAGAGTAGGAGGTGATTCCAATCCTTTTGACATAGACATTGGAGAGTGAGAGACTGCTTAGATCAACGTTTGGGAGCGTGCCCACCTCTGTACGGCAGCCATGGTGGGTACAGTTGGTTTACTGAGTAGATTAAGAGGAACGAGCCGAGATGCTAGAGGAGATGGAGCAGTAATGGCTGGGCTTCTTGATGTTTATCCTCAATACCACCTTGTTTTTGAACGGTGAACACCGTGGTTTATATCTGTTTGAGTGCTGGTGACCTTCCCTAGGAGCTTCTACGATTGGGTGGAGCTAGCCTCGCACCCTAAACAGTTATATAAGCTTTACCTTCACGCTTGAGGAAAGGCGGATCGAGGCTATGTGAGTTAGAGGTATGCACTTCAGTTCTTCTTTGGCACTTCATTTCTACTTCACATTTTCTATTTTATATCTGTTCAAATCTAGCTTTCTAACTTTGCTGTTCTGTATCTGTTTAGGCTACGTGCTTTCTGCTTTGCCTTTCTACATTGTTCTGTGTTGTATGCTTTCTGCTTTGCACTTTCTATACTGTACAATGCTCCGTTAATAAAATATCACTGTACTTTCCTTGTAACTGTGGGTTTGCTATTTTTGCAGCCTTGCTCCAGAGCCTGTGGAGGAGCTCTCCCAATAGTTCCTTACTCGAGATAGTACGATGGAGGTGTCACACTGAAGTCACAGTCTTTGCCTTTTCCGCTAGTACCTGATATTGTGACCGCTGTAGAACACCCCATTTTTGACCATCCTCAAGACTTGGACGTCACAATTTTGACAACCCCCGGTGTTTGGATCATTCCATGGGTTTGTGTTCGTTTGAGTTCCCGAGAGTCTCGGCTACGCGCCTTGCCTCAGGATCTCCGAACTCGATCGTTTAGTGTCTGGTTTGCACCACAACTTGTGTTTTGGCCTTGGAGGGGAGAGAATGCCTTGTGAGGCATCCCACACATCACCGGCCAGTGGCACAGGCCACTGGCTTTGTGTTTTGTTGTTTCCATTTTCGGCCAACTACTTGCCGTAGTTGGCACTATTTGTTTGCGGTCGGCACTAAATTTTGTCAAAATGGCAATTCTTGAAGTAGGCCGAATTGTTCATTACTTTTATGTAGATATTTTGTGCCATCTGTGATAGCTGCACCAACTTTGCTTCCCTCCATACAGTGGTATGTGAGGGATTTCCTCTAAGCAAGCTTGTGTGTAAGCTTGGCAAGAGGGACTTCTTAAGAGGAGAGGTCTTCTCCTTTTCTAGGTTAGAAAGTTTGAAGGCAAAAACCAGAGCTTATACATATAGAAACACCCTCTCTCTAATATTTCCCTCTTCTCCTCCCTTGTGTGTGTTTCTTGGCTAAAATGTGTGC
>NW_021026203.1:1296844-1322150 GCF_004153795.1 Camellia sinensis
TCATGGTTAGTAGAGGCCGATCTTCGGATCGGGCGAGAGGGGGTGCTCATAGCTGACTCCCCCACCAAGAGTTCCCATACTCGGGGAGGCAACCCACGTCCAGGATGATACGGACATTCCAGTCGGGCCAGCTCCGCTCCTGGTTCTACCCCAGCTATCCAAGACACCCATCAACCTACCGGACTCCTCTTTTGAGTTAGAGATGGATCCAACGGCGCTAAAGATGAGCAAGCTTGAAAGGTTGTTCAAGAAGGCTCAAGGCATGAAATCCGTCCCGGACATCGAGGATGGGTATACCGATGCAGCTGTGACGCTGCCAGACAGATTCAAGATGCCACATATTGACCGTTTCGATGGGTCCGGGGATCCCATGGTGCACTTGCGGCTGTTTTCAGACATTATAAGGCCGATGGGCCTC
This sequence comes from Camellia sinensis, assembly GCF_004153795.1. Lineage (NCBI taxonomy): Eukaryota > Viridiplantae > Streptophyta > Magnoliopsida > Ericales > Theaceae > Camellia > Camellia sinensis. The sequence goes on from NW_021026203.1 coordinate 1,297,263, forward strand.
ACTAGATTACAGAAGCTATCATTGTTTGGCTGGACCCTGTCTGGGATAGCCACAATCTGGTATGCGAAATTGGAGAACTCTGTGAAACAGAATTGGGAAGAGATGGCTGAGGCCTTCAGCGATCAATACTCCTACAACGCACAGATTGAGGTCACAACTCGTGATCTTGAAGTCACCCGTCAGGAGCCAAAGGAGAGCTTCTCAGAATTCGTGGCCCGCTGGAGGGCCAAGGCCTCAATGATGACCATTAGGCCAACGGATAAGGATCAAATACGGATGGTTGTGCGCAACCTCCAGCCCAAACTAATGCAGAAAATGATCGTGCTCCCCTTCCATACCTTTTTGGATCTGCATGAGATGGGGGTACAGATCGAGGATGCTATGAAGCAGGGCCTTATTGATCAGGAGAAGGAGCAGCCCAGGAGGGCGTTTACCCGCAGTTCGAATGCGACCACCAGCGGTGACGCAGTTACAAGATCTTCTGCAGTGGGCATGGTCGCCACCACCACACCAAGAACAACCACCCCTTTTGTTGGTGCATCCAATCCAAACCCCCGAACTTCGGACTATCTACCCCGAGGCAGGAGGGTTTTCACCCCACTCTTTATGCCTTTGTCTAAAGCCCTGGGGGTCCTACTCAAGAAAGGACATCTGAAACCGTTGGAACAACGGCCTCTACCCGATCCTCTCTCTCCAAAGCATGACCTGACTAAGTACTGTGCTTTTCATCAACAAACCGGTCATGACATCAACAGTTGCGTCCGTCTTCGCCACGAGATACAAAATTTGATTGACAACAAGGTCATCCCCGCACCAGGTCCTGCAAAGTCTATCGGCACTTGATCGGTGAACTTGTGGGGGATAATGTGATGTGATCAAGGGATGAACCACCTACGGGCGGCGCTCAGTTTACTCCGGATGTGGCATATGGCACGCACTGTTTTGAGCAATTGTGAATGCTGGGTTTTGTACGTTCTGACTTGGGTATTGGGCCAGTGTTGTTGTGTTGTTTTGAGTCTGTCTCTTTATTTTGAGTCAGTCCTTTCATACTGAGTCAGTCGGGTCTGTCTTATTGTATTGAGTCAGTCCTGTTTTGTTAGAGTCAGGTGATTTCGGGGGTGTTACCTTGGATATCACTTGCTTGTTTTGCGTTTGTCCTTTTGCTTTCCTTTGAGTCAATTTCTGCTGGGGAGCCAGTTATGCCAACAGATTTGAATGAACAGCAGTGGATTTTCACACTCTTGTGCTTGCTTCTGCCGTGTGCCAATTGTGCCAGAAATTCTAAATGAGATGGCAGTATTTGACTAGAAGCTGTGTCTTTTCTGTGCCTTGAATTCATCGCATCGACCTAAGTTTTCCAAAACTTTTTTCGAAACATTGTGATAAAAACGAAGAGGAAGGAATTCCTCGGGTTTTGCAAAATTTGATCAATTGAGAGAAAGAGAGGCATGTTAAGCCCTTAATGATCAAGATCATGCTTGTTAGTATGAGTACTGAGAAGGATCCTGGCTTGATCCAGATTGGTCCCACACTGTCTTCAGCGCGAGCGATTTGTTGCTTTCTTAAAAACTTTAAAAAAAAAAAATGTTTTGAGCAGTCCTACGAAGACCTGTGTGGAATCACTCTTGAGATTGTGCATCTTAGGATCGCTCTCAGCCTCGAGATTCGACCCCTCACTTTCAAACCTTGAACCTGAGTTCAGAACGTTCAACGGTCAACCATTACGTGAGGCCTGTGTGGCCATTTTGAAGCAGCCCTCAAACAAGAGGCACCAAAGTCAGATCAAGAAGATCATATCAAAGGAAGCTTGTAAAGCTAGATCAGAAGCCCCCCCTCAAACTAGGGGCAAAAATGTCAGATATGCTCGAAGAGCCAAAGATGGATCCTTCAATAAATCAATACAACAGCCACTCTCCTAGATACGGATGGCTTCAAAACCCTAAAACCATTTGGCATGGACTTGTTACACTTTTACCCTTTGAGAGGCTCGCTGGGCCGAAAACCCGGAAGGGCGACCCAGGCCAAAGTTATAGCAAGAGAAAAATACAAAAAAAAAGGAAAAAAAATGCAAAAGAAAAAAAGAGAAAAGAAAAAAAAAAGAAAAAAGAAAAAAAAAGAATGAAAAGATACAAAAATTGAAAAAAAAAAGAAGAACGAAGCTCGCAAGGTCGAAAACCCGCAACGGGCGCCTTGGCAAAAGTTAGAGCCTAAAAAGGAGAGGATAATACCCGAGTGTACCTTACCCCGAACTACGTAAGGCTTGATTCCCATCCTTGGGATACGTAGGCAACTTCATTCTGAAGTCCAGCCCTAAAACACTTCAAATTCGATCATGTCCATGTAATGGTTCTGATAATCTTTGCCTTCTCCCTTCCGTTGCCATTCAATGCGCTGCGGTGCCGTTCAAACAAGGGGTAACTTTCCGTTGCCAAGCAGCTCTCTTCGAGCAAAGGGGGCAATTTTCCTCCAAATCTGAGGTTGTGCGTCTCAAGAGTAAGTTCCGTGCTTGTTAAGCATTAGTCGTTTGCAAAAACAATTTTTGAGAATTTTTACTGAGGTTGACTGATCTCTCAAAAATTATTCCATCTTTTCCAAAGCTGGACCATTTCTTGGACCCAAAAAGGGAAAATTTTCAGTGCTCATAACCTAACTTGCATCATTTTCAAATCAAAAATCGAACAAGTATGTTAATCTAACTCTCATATTGGTCAAGATTGTTTTAGTAGAAAGCAAAAACAAAAAATGGTCAATATGATGAAATAGGGGCACAGTTGAGTCGGGTGTTCTGTCTTTCTCCCGTTGTCAACATACTTGCTAGAAAGGGCACTCTACTTACCGAAAGGGCACCGTATTCGCCAGAAAAGGGCACCACTGAAGCTGACCGCAAAAGGGCAGAAAGCTCTCACATCCTCCAAGCAACGAGGTATCAAGCCAAGTGCGAAGCACGAACCGGAATGGGACAAGATATCCCATTCCCTCCTCTGGGCAGATCTAATCACGTCCAAACTCCCCAGCAGAGCATCGTCAACCAATGCCAGCTACAGATTTGCTACACGTCCAGCTGTAGCGCAACCCCTCTGTGGGAGAAAGTTCACTGTTGTGAGCAGAAGAAGAGAATCTAGCAGAATGCTAGGAGCAAGAACCCGCAACTTCCTATTTATTCATCAACCACCCTGGGGAGGGATGAAAAATGAGAGATTAAAGAATAGAGAGATGTGCGCTGAGAGAAAAAGTGAGGAAAAGGGCTTTTTCAGAAAAATAGAGCTTGAGTGCCGAGTGATGTGAGAGTCACAAATGAGAAAGCTGGGAAACAATACCCGAAGAAACAGGCTCCATGTGCACGTCTGTATGTCATGTCTTTTATTTTGTTTGTCTCCAATCTTGTTTTGAATCGTTTCGAGTGTTACTTGATGTGTTTAGGTTGTTTACCTTTGTGTTTTTCCTTGTCGAGTCGTTTTGGCCGTGGCCAGTCGTAAGCTTAATACCCGGTCGAGAACTCATTATCAATTTCAAAAATGAATCGTTTTGTGCTCGGAGTGCTGTGCCATTCTCCACATTTGTGCAAAACAAGAATTGTTCTTTCATAAAACTGCAGGGTCCACCCCCGATAAGTGTGAATAGAAGAACAAGGACCTATCTGAAGCTATGTAGGTTCCAGACTGCAGAGCAAAAGAAAAAAAGGAAAATTTCTCGGAGGTTTCGGCTATGCGCCTTACCTCAAGACCTCTTGACTTGTTTGTTTTGTGTTTGGTTTTGTATCAAACACTTGTGGTTTTGCTTTTGAGGGTGGGAAGTAGCTTGTAGGCCATCCCCACACCTCACCGGCCGTGGCTTGAGGCCACCGGCCTTGTTTCCTTGCCACCGGCCATTGGTGATGGCCGGTCGGCACTATTGATGGTCGGTCGGCATTATGTTTGGTCGGCCGGCCACTGTTTTTTATCAATCGGCCACTGTTTCAGAGTTGTGTTGCCAAGTCCTCCGAAAGGTAAATCGGAGGCACCAGAGTACGTGTTTGATGCCCTTCCATTGCATAGAATGTGAACTTTCATATACACTTCGGTTGCATGCGTGCCGCGCATCGTTATGTTTCTGCATAGAATATGCTTTCAATGTTGCATATAAAATGCCCCCATACTTGCATAGAAATTGCATTTTATCGCACTGTCTTGTGCAACTGCATTGCATTGTTTTGCGCGCTCCTTTGTTTGGAAACACTGGGATACGTCCTTTTGTTTCTTATACCTTTCTGAAACACCGGGATACGTCCCTACGTTTCCGTTTCTCCCTTCTTTCTGAAACACCGGGATACGTCCCTATGTTTCTCCTACTTTTCCGAAGCACCGGGATACGTCCCTATGTTTCTCCTCTCTTTTCGAAGCACCGGGATACGTCCCTATGTTCCTTCTTCCATTCCGAAACACCGGGATACGTCCCTACGTTTCTCTCTCTTTCCGAAACACCGGGATACGTCCCTATGTTTCTCCCTTCTTTCGAAACACCGGGATACGTCCCTACGTTTCACTTTCTCCTTTTCCGAAACACCGGGATACGTCCCTATGTTTCTCCTACCTTTCCTTTCCGAAGCAACGGGATGCGTCCCTATGCTTCTTCTTCCGTTTCGAAACAACGGGATACGTCCCTATGTTTCTTCCTTCTCTCCTAATCCTTGGGATACGTCCCTAACCTTTGGGATACGTCCCTAATCCTTGGGATACGTCCCTAACCCTTGGGATACGTCCCTAACCTTTGGGATACGTCCCTTTGTTTCTCCCTCTTCGGTTAAAAGCGTTCGGAATACGTTACAATGCTCACACCATTTCGAAACATCGGGATACGTCCCTATGTTTCTTTCTCTTTTTTTCGAAACACTGGGATACGTCCCTATGTTTCTCTCTCCTTTTGAAACTCCGGGGTACGTCCCTATGTTTCTTTCTCTTTTTTCGAAACACCGGGATACGTCCCTATGTTTCTCTCTCCTTCTGAAACTCCGGGATACGTCCCTATGTTTCTTTCTCTTTTTTCGAAACACGGGATACGTCCCTATGTTTCTCTCTCCTTCCGAAACTCCAGGATACGTCCTTATGTTTCTTTCTCTTTTTTCGAAACACCGGGATACGTCCCTATGTTTCTCTCTCCTTCTGAAACTCCGGGATACGTCCCTATGTTTCTTTCTCTTTTTCCGAAACACCGGGATACGTCCCTATGTTTCTCTTTTTCCCAAACACCGGGATACGTCCCTACGTTTCTCTCTTCTTTTCAAAATACCGGGATACGTCCCTATGTTTCTTCTCCCTTCTTTCCGAAACACCGGGATATGTCCCTATGTTTCTTCTCTTTTTCCGAAACACTGGGATACGTCCCTATGTTTCTCTTTCTTTTTTCGAAACACCGGGATACGTCCCTATGTTTCTCATTCGTTTCGAGACACCGGGATATGTCCCTATGTTTCTCCCCCTTTGGTTAAGAGCATTTGGAATACGTTCGAATGCTTATACATTTCCATCCCTACGTTTCTTGCGTGATCGTATGTTATGCTCAGCTTTGTGCATTGTCTTGCATTTTGCCCCTGCCCTCGGGCGCATACCTTTATTTGTAGCTTGTATGCTTTTGCCTAAGTCTTCGGCCTTGTCAAAAATGGGTCATCTCTGGGCTTTGACATTCACTCCCGTCATTGTTATGACCTTCGAGTTCTGTCAAAGAGGGGCAACTGTAGACACCCCATTTTTGACCGTCCTCAAGACTTGGACGTCACCATTTGAACACCCGATGATCATCCATGTTTGTGTTCGTTTGGAGTTCCCGGAGGTCTCGGCTACGCGCCTTGCCTCAGGATCTCTGAACTCGACTGTTTAGTGTCTGGTTTTGCACCAAACACTTGTGTTTTGCCTTGGAGGGGGAGGGAATGCCTTGTGAGGCATCCCCACACATCACCGGACATGGCCACAGGCCACCGGCTGCGTTTTGTTGCCGTCGGCAATCTACTTTGCCAGTCGGCACTATTTGTTGCCGGTCGGCACTAAATTTTGTCAAAATGGCAATTTTGAGTAGCCAACTACTGTTCATCTACTTTATGTAGATATTTTGTGCCATCTGTGATAGCTGGCACCAACTCTGCTTCCCTCCATACACGTGTATGGAGGGATTTCCCTCTACGCAAGCTTGTTGTGTAAGCTTGGCAAGAGGGACTTCTATAAGAGGAGAGGTCTTCTCCTTGTTCTAGGTTAGAAAGTTTGAAGGCAAAAACCAGAGCTTATACATATAGATACACCCTCTCTCTATATTTCCCTCTCTCTCCTCCCTTGTGTGTGTTTCTTGGCCTAAAAGTGTGAAAAAGTTACTAAAAAAGTTTAAAAAGTATCACTATTCACAAAAAAAAATAAAAAAAATTTTACACACAAATTATTACCACACAGTCTGAACCGTCCCACAGACTGTTGTTGAGTTGCTGAAATGATTTGGAAAAATTGCACAGGCGGGGTGCACAAACAATACTGTGTTGTTTGGCCCGTGGGAGCCCATCATGGGTTCCGTTTTGATAATTTGAACCGTCATATGTAGAACTCGTTGAGTACTATATGTCTGTAAAAAATCACATTGATTGGATATATCTAATTACATGATTAAATCAGTTTTGTATGAAAAATGGATGGTGTTATAGTTAATGGTTGAAAAAAAACTAATCCGATCAGATAGCTATTGATATCCGATTAACGTGATTTTTTACATATGTGTATATATCTCGACGAGTTCTACACATTCAACGGTTCAGATTATCAAAATGGAACTTGTAATGGCCACCACGGACCGAACAGCACCGTCCAATGTAATGCCTGCAAAGTAGGCAACTATTTCTTATCATCAATTCACTATTCCAGACGGTACGACCTACTGTCCTTATCTTCTCCCATACACTAATTTATACAATTTTTTAATACACATTTTTTCGTAAAAAGTCAAAAAGTTAACTCAAACAACTATATTTTTTTCCTCAACTTTTTAGTCAAAAAAGTCAAAAAGTACACTTATTTAGGATATCCCAAACAACCCCTAAGTAAGGTTCTTTCAAGTTTGGTCTTAGTTTGTATTTGGATTATGAATCAGAGAAAATGATTTGTAGAGGAAAAAAAAGAGTGAAGGAAAAAAGATATATATATTTTACAAATTTCTTAACAAATTTAAATTTAAAATTCAAATTGAATGATAAGGATTAATCTTCATTTCCTTGTGTCCTAAGAGCATATCATGAAGTTTGTTTGTTTGTTTTTGGTTTTTTCCTAGAGAAAATCTCATTTTTACCCTTATACTTTGTCATGATTTTCAATTTTACCCTAGAATTTTATTATTTTTAATTTTACCCCCATACTATGTAAATTCCTATCAATTTTACCCCTTGCCGTCTATTTCCGTTAAGAAGTGGACAGAATGGGTGACGTGGCCCCCTATACTTTTGGATGGAGAGAAAATTAAGCATTTTTTTGCCAAAACCTAACATTCCCTTCTCTTCCCTTTAACCTACAAAAACAGGGATAAAGAAGAAAAAAAACAGAGCATGAACGAAAGCAGTGTGAGAAAAAATGAAGAACAATCGAAACTCAAGAAATCAAGGGAGATGGAACACAAGTGGTGTGGACGAGATGCTTTGCAATGTCTGTGGAAGAAGAAGGTTGATACACACAGCATGGACCAATGCAAATCCTAGGAGGAGATTTCTGAGTTGCCCTAATAATGGTTGCAATCACTTTACCTGGTTAGACCCATCCATGTGCGATCGGGCAATGCTGATCATTCCTGATTCAATGAAGAAGTTGAATAAGATGGAAGCACAACTGAAGAGAAGAATTGGAAGAGAGAAGAAATTATGGATTTGCTTGGTTCTATCATGGTTGGTTGTAGGAATATGGTTTGTAATGTAAAGTTACAACTTGTATGATAGTGTAAGAATGAATGGAGTTTGTATCCTGTTTATAAATCATATATAACGGGTGAACTATTGTGAATGGAAAAAAAATGATTTTGAGATGAAATTGTGTATTTTTGTGTCTATTATTTTGTTTTTGGTGACCTGTTATTTTTGTGTCTTTTATTTTGTATTTGGTGACTCACACATAGATAGAGGTAACACATAGAAGTTGGGAAAGGGTTGTGAGTCACACACACACAATTTGTCACCACATTTGTCACTCCAAATTCAATTTGGTCAAAACAGTATAGTAAAGGCACCAAAGTTGACATTCTTGCTTTCATTGTGTGTCCATCCCTTAATTGAAAACTAAAAAAAACAAGCATCAACACACACACACACACACACATAGCAATACATCACCAATCAAGACACAAAAGTTGGGAAAGGATTGTGACTCACACACAAAATTTATCACCACAATTGTCACTCCAAATTCAAATTGGTGATAACAATCTAGTAGAAGCACCAAAATTGACATTCTTGCTTGAACATCATGTCTATCCCTAAACTAAAAACTAGAAAAAAAAACAAGCACCAACACACATACATAGCAGTCCATCACCAGTCAAGACATAAATTGTCACTGTAGCATGAAAGGCAATAAGTTATCATTCACATAGATCAGTTCACACACTTGTCATTCATTTGGCATCACCAATGATACAATTTTTATTCATTCATGTTGTGCAAAACATACACAACCAAAGAGGCAGACAATACAAAAACCAAGTTTTAAATGTACATAAAGCCCCTACCACTATAAAGGTTATGGAATTTGAAATTCTATTTGATGAAATACCACGAAAAAAAAAAAGAAGCAAAAACCTTCCCATCCATTACATTGTATTCCATGTTAAACAAAAACAAAAACAACACTTGTCATTCATTTTCCTCTACCCTGTTTCAACTGTATTTTTACTTTCACCCAGTGGAGATTTGACGGCACTAGCATCATACACCACTCTTCCTCTCCATCTCATTTGACCTTGCAAAGGAGTGTTGGTATTGGAACTTACAGGAGACCCCTTCACATTCTGGCTTGCATACAATGGAGTTGAGTCACTTGTTCTCATAACCATTCGCCTTTTTACTTGCAATAGCCATCACCATTGTTAGGACATATGGAAGGAAGACATTTATTTTAATGAACAAATATATTTTGAAAACTTACAACCAACTTCTTCTTCCTAACTTGAGTTGCTTGTGTAACTTGACTCTCAACCAAGCTTCTTTCAGGTTGTCTTTGACTACATATTGCTTCAAGCTGACTCTGACCTTGTCTTGCTTGAGGCTAACTTTGAGCTTGGCTTCCTAAAAGCTGGGTTTGACCTTGGCTTCCCATAGACTAGGTATGCAAAAACTAAAAAACAAAAGTTAGCAATGTGTAAGTTAACAAAATGCATTAAAAATATGAATTACTTAAGTGGAACTCATAGGATTTTTCAAGTAAGAGAATTGGCCTTTGACTTTGTATGTCCTCTTGTTGTGTCCTAACTTGCCACAATTCTTGCATGTCATCTGAATTCCCCTTCTTCCCAGCTTACTTGAATTAGTTGCATCAATTGATACATATGTGTTCTTTCTCTTATCAGTCTTGGCCTCCTAGCTCTCTTTTTCACATCAGATGGTAGCACTTTAGTATATTTAGTTGTTGGCAACATTTGTCTAACATTGATTGGACTCAACATGTTCTCATAAATCTTCAGGTAGGTTTCAATTTTATAGTAATCATGCACATACTGTTCTAGTTCTTCACTCATATAGTTTGTAGCAGCCACAACATGGGCACAAGAAATGCTTGACAGATCCCATTTCCCACATCCACAAGTCCACTCTTTCAAGTCCGCCTTATATTGCTCACCATATGGGCCAACAACTTCAAATTGGAAACCCCTATTCCATCTAGGAATCTAGCTAGCTGCATTCACCTTTACCTTCTCCAAAATATTCTGAATCTTAGGACATATGTCACCTTTGTTGTACCTTTTCATTACTTCATTTATTTTTTGAACTATTTCCATTAACAAATCTCTTATCTTCTGCAACATGGCGACCACAGGTTTATCCTTAGCTTGCAATATGCTTGAATTGAAAGACTCACAAAGATTATTCAACAAAATGTCACAATTGGGAAAACTGTGGAAGTGGCTCATACTTCAATGGATTGGTGGTCTTTCATCCAACCAATTGTATGCTTGTTCATCAACTCCTTTCATTTCTTCCATGACTTTGGTGAATGCAACAACAGTGTTTGCCCTGGTAGCCTTCCATAACAAATCCTTCAATACCCTACCCTTATGTTCACCCTTGAAATTGTTGTACAAATGCCTTACACAGAACCTGTGTGAGGCATTTGGAAAGAGCTCAGCCACTGCATCAATTAAGCCATTTTTCTTGTTACTCATGAAAATGTAACAATGGAAATTCACAATGTTCAAATCTTGTCCCAACAAATTCAGAAACCACAACCATGTTTTCTTCTTCTCCTACTCAACAATGGCATAGACAAATGGGAATATATAATTACTTGTATCTATCCTCACTATAGTCAACAAAACTTCACCATATGGTCCCTTCAAATGACAGCCATCCACTCCAATGACTGTTCTACAAACATTCTAGAAACTCTTCTTTTATGAACCTCAACACAAATTCAATCCCTTAAACTTGGACATTTGATTATCCACTTCATGAATTTTTGGAACTTCTTTCATCTTCATACATATTGTTGTTTCAAGATTAGTACTTATAATCTCTTCTCTATAACTTTAAAGCATTGCAAATTGTTCAGTTGCAATACCCTCAATCATTGTCAAAACTTTATTTTTGGCCCTCCTCACTTTCTGCATGTCAACTTTGACATTGTGCTCTGTTGTAATTGGCCAGGTCGAGTTTAACCTAATCCTTTCCTAATACCTCTTCACAATCCATCTACTACTCACATGTGGCACATCAAATGTTCTGTTGCATGTGTGTTCATCAACAAGAGTTTTGATCTTATACACCCCTTCACTTTCACAAAAGAAGCATAGCTAACCCAAAGACAACCAGGTTTGCATTCTGCCCGAACCCTTTGTTTGTCACTCTTACTAAATGTGATTTGAGTGCCCCACTTAATAGTATATTCCTTTACAGCATCCCTAAACAACACATTTGTTTTGAACTCCATACCAAGTTAGAATGTAGGATTATGCATATCAATCTCACTAAAAATAGGGTATTTAATCCTCGTGCAATGACTTTCTTCATTAGAGGAGTTATGAAGGTTTCTTAGCTATCAGATGAGTTGTCCATCCTTTGTAGGTCATCAGCGTCATCCACATCACCCACAACATCCTTACTACTTCCTAAACCACCGAATTTCACACCTTTATTAACATGTTTATCATATAAAGCATCATCATCACCTTGCTCATAGTCACTGTCATTGTATTTTTTAGACTCATCAGAGGATGAGTCTGACTGATCAAGATCGTAGGCATCACTATTTTCATCTTCCTCCACTTGAACATCAACAACTACCCCTTACCCTTACTTCTTTCTACACTTGAGGCTACTTGACGCATTTGTGTACTTACATAATCATCCAAATTGTGTCCTATGTAAACATCTGTCACTCTATGTTCATCTACATACATCAACATCATATTTTAGCAGCTTTATCCCACCATAGCCACTATAATAGTTATTACTAGGCCTATATCCTAATTCCTTAGCCATACAACACAACTTTGTAATGAAAATTTGAGCTGAATGACAAAAGTCAAAATGACTTACCATACCACCACTATAAACCCTCTATGGAATATATCTATCCACACCTCCATGATGCATTTTGATTGTAAAATACCCAGATCCTTCCTTTGCATTTATCAATAGGAATTTGTCATTAAAACTACTATTCAATGGAACTCACAATGAGAAAACACCATTACATTACAGTCCAATGACTGGATGGCAATGATTATCAGATAGACTAAAATAGGAAAGAAAGTGCATGCATGGGATAACATAACATTCTAAGCAACAATCAAGGCTAATTACTACTTAATAATAACATCAACCTTACATTCATTTATCAATATAAGATAGAATTTGATTAACCCCAATTTACAAAATACAAATTATACTATTCAATGGAACTCACAATGATAAAATACTATTAAATTACACTAGAGATAAATAAATAATAAACAAGTAGTCATCCATGTGAAATAGAAACAACAAAAAAATAAAAATAAAGATTTAATATGTGTTCATCAATTTCAAACCGAAACAAACATAAACAAAGATTTTCTTAAAGTAAAACTTTTGAAACCGAAAAAAACATAAACAAATTTCATTCAAAAAATCCATGTCACATAGAAACAAACAAGATTTTACCATTTAAAAATAATATTAACTTCAACACATGCGATTTTCAACTAGAATAAAAAAATAAAAATAAAAAAACTTCAAAAAAAATATACAAATATAAAAAAATCCATACCATATACAAGTGTTCTTCTTTCTCCACCATTATTCTTCTCTCTTAACACCCAACCCATCGTTCAACCTTTGATTTCAATGTGATTTCGTAATCGTTGTTGACTCTCAACTTTAATTTCAGAATTTTGATAGCAAATTGAAAACCCACTACAAGAAATCGCACCTTCGGTGACCATTTTTGGTGACTAGACAAATTTTAGTCACCGAACGTACATTTTTTGGCGACTAAAATTTAAATTTGTCAGCGTTGGTCCAAGATATAGCTACTAAAATATTTTAGTCAATAAATATTACTTATTGGCGACTAAATTTAAATTTAGTCGGTAAAAACTCCACTTTCAGCGACTAAAAATTTGATTGGTCGTTGTTAGTCCAAATTTTAGGCCCAAAAAAATAAATTAATCTGCAATATTGGTTTTTCCCGACTAAAATTAAAATTAGTCGCCAAATAGTACTTTTGGCGACTAATATTTTCGTCTCTGTTCATTAATCTTTTGGCTACAAAAAAATTTACTCGGCAGATCTATTTCTTTGCCGACTAATACAGAAATTAGTCGCTAAATGTTCAATTTTCAACCCTTCCGCGTCCGCTCTTTTCTTTGTTATACAACATCACACTTTGTAACACACACACATACCGTCATTCACCAAACCTCACAAAAACCATCGCTTTCACCGTAGCCCACCGTACGGTTGACATTACAACGACCACCGCCCCCCGCACAAATCACCACCGTCACAACTCACCATTGTCATAGTCGCACATCGTAGGTACCTCTCTCTTTCTCTCTCTCTGTATCTCTCGCGCTATCGGTCTCACTCACGGTTTATCCGTGTGTCTTTCTCTCCCTGTCACTTGAGCTCTCTCACACAGTCTCTCTCTCTCTTCTGTACTCTGTTTGTCCCTCTTCTAACATTGTTGGTTTAGGGTTTATTCAAATTTGAATGTATGTGCTTTTAATTTATTAAAAATTTGAAAGATGATGTTTAATATGTGTGTGTGTGTGTGTATATAATGATTTGTACACGTATTGCAGGCGTCTCTCTCTCTCTTGAGCTCTCTCACACACAGTCTCTCTCTGTCTCTGTGTCTGTCTCGCTCTTTCTCGCTCTCTCTCTCTCTATCCCCCTTGCTCTGTTTTCCCCTATTCTCACATTGTTGCTTTAGGGTTTATTCAAAATGTAGTGTTTGGGGCTATAATTTATGATAAATTTCAAACATGATGTGTAATTTATGATAAAATTTAGTGTTTGAGGTTGTAATTACCAAGAAAATTAAGTTAAAATATGGGGAAAAAAACTAAAAATCTAGCATTACATGCCGATTATCTAGTTACTTCCTACAAATATGGGTGAATTTCGTTTTAGATTCCATTTGGCTACCAAGAAAACTGAGGGAAAAAATGGAAAAACACTAAACAAATTCAGCATTATATGCTACTTTCATTTTTGTATTTTTTTGTTTTCACTGAATTTTTAAAATATTTTACGTAATTTTTAAAATTTTTAAACACACTTAACATAAATACATTTAAAAAGTATTATATTTGTGAAAAAGATCTTTAAAAAATTCACTAAATACCAAAAATATTTTTTAAAAAATGAAAATCAGCATTACATGCTACTTTCATTTTGTATTTTTTTGTTTTCATTGAATTTTTAAAATATTTTACGTAATTTTTAAAATTTTTAAACACACTTAACATAAATACATTTAAAAAGTATTATATTTGTGAAAAAGATCTTTAAAAAATTCACTAAATACCAAAAATATTTTTTTAAAAATGAAAATTCTATACATTTTTCGTATTTTTGTATATTTATTAATTTTTTAAAATATTTTTTCACAAATATTATTCTATTTAGATATATCTAAGTAAGGTATATCTAAAAAAGTAAAAAAAAAATGTTTAAAATTTTAAAAAATTTATTAAAAACAAAAAATACGAAAAATAAAAAATTCAATTTTCAAAAAACTAAAACCAAACAAACTGAATAGTTTATCCATGAAGAGAATTAATCAAAACAAGTGGAATGGGTCTAATCTCAGACTTCACTTAACTAACTATACTTGACTTAGGATTTATTTGGCATGAAGGTTTGGTTTGGGTTGGAGTTATTTTAGTCACAAAAAGATAAAATCGACTAAAAAGTCAATAAGATAAAATGTCACATTCAAACTATAATCATTTTATTTTTTCTCTTATAAAAGTTAAAAAAACCAAAAAAACTCATCCCAAATGAGACTTTTTAGCCCCAGACTAAAATAACCAAAAAATCAAATAGCCAAAAAGCTAACTCATATCTCAAACGAAGGCTTATTATGTAATTTCAATTCTATTTTAATTAGTCGATGATTACCATCTATCTAACAAGAAGTATAGCTATTGTCGAATTTTGACATTTGTTAATTTTGAGCAATAAATTTTGTTTATCTTAAATTTACAATAATACCATTTCTCCAATTTTATAATTTACGAAGTTGTTATTTTCTTAATTTTAAATTTTTTTACTATATTTTTCTCATGTTTAAAATATTTAAAAAAATTAGGTTCATATCTGTTATTATTTTTTAAAATGCATTTGTCAAAAAAATATATATATATATATATATATATCAATACCAAGGCTGTGTGTTTGGCCTAGTAATTTCATGGTCCATGAGCTCACAAATTTCACCATTCCCATAAAAGAGGTGGGACATAGAATAATTAAAGATTACAACAATACTTGATAACTCAAATTTTCATAGTCTGAATGGCTTAAATGTCTCAAAATGACGTCGTTTTGATATATTTGAGCCATTTAGATCACACAAATTCGAACTACCAAACATTTTTCTAAAGATTATTATACCCTCACTTTATAAAAAATAACAAAGTTATTTTTTATATAATGAAATTTTAACATAGTACACAATACTCATAATATTGACTTAATTTTACATAATAGTTATTAATACTTATAAAATTTTATATAATAATTTTATTTTAATAAGCACATTGCTTAGGTCTATTCTGGTAAGGAAGAAAAAAGTTAACTTTTTAATTTTTTTAAAAAAAATATATATATAAAAAATAGAAAAATAATGTAACTTAAATAAGCTAATAAGCTAATAAATTAATTTTTTTTCTTTACTAAAATAGGCCTTAATTACACAATATTCATAATTTTACGTAACGTAATTCGACAATATTTCAAAGGAAAATTCAAATGCACAGATGAATGTTGCAGAACGAGAATAAATTAATTATATATATATATATATATCCCAATTAAATTATTAACTTTTTTTTTAATGTTTTATATTTTTGTTTAATTTTATAAAAATAAAATTACAGTATAAAAGTCAAATCAGTCTTCCAACAGATGGTGAAAATCTAAAATGTATTTTTTTTTGGTTAACAAGTAAATTTTCAAGCATGTCTTTTGTTAATTTTAGAATCAATTATCTAATATCGGTTTAAGTCAGGACTCGCACAGCGGGGAACATTAAACCCACACCAAGTAGCTGATTAGACATCTTTGAGGTCCAACCTCCTAACTAACAGTGCTTCCAAGTAGCTGATTAGGCATCTTTGAGGTCCAACCTCCTAACCAACAGTACTTCGTCCAGGAGATTGGCCCCAAAAAAAAATTAAACTTGTGACCTTAGGGCTTAAACCCCAAGGCCTTACCACAATGCCACGACTGCTGGGTTTAGAGATCTCAGAACTTACCATCCAAAATCTTACCAAAGGAAAATGTTTCGTAGCTCGAAACATTTTGCCTCGAATGGCTCGAGGGAGAAGACGCAGAGAGAAGCAGAGGGAGAGAAAGAGAGAAGCAGAGGGGAAGAGAGAGAGAGAGAAGAGGATCGTCGCCCTAGCCAGCCGCCGATTGTCACCCCTCCCAGCTGCCGATTCGCCGATCGTCGCCCAGCCCAGCCCCGCCGCAGCCTCCGACCGCCGTCGCTTCGCCTCCGCCTCCGCCTCCCCCGAATATTATGCCCCCTCCAGTCCTCCTCCTTCTTTCTTCCTTCTTCTTCCTAGTCTTCGTTCTTCTTCTGTGAAAAAAAAAAAATCGAGCCATTTGAGCTCCCCGTTTTCGAGCTACGTAACACGATCGCTTACCAAAATACCGAAAAACTCTTTGGTTAAAAATCTAAAATGTCAGCTCCTCTGAGCTGGCCCCAGTGAGCTCTGCACAAAGGCGCGTGTGAGTTGCTACTCTCTCTCTCTCTCCAACTGAACCTTCGGTTGGGTCCTACGTCGAGGTGTCTCTCTCACCAAACCTAAGCAAATGCCAGATGGCCTTCCAACTCGCTACCACTTCTCCTCTCATTCTCTCTCTCTCTCTCTCTCACATCTTTGGTTTGCTATGCTCTGCTTGAGTCCGGATCCTCTGCTTTGCTCAGCTTAATAGTACACGCAATTTGACTGCTAGTCACACACACACTCTCTCTCTCTCTCTCTCTCTCTCTCTCTCTCTCAATATACACATCCATCGAAGAAGAAACAGAGCAACCCCAAAAACACCTTTCAAACAAACCACAAATACTCACTTGCTCATTTCCTTCTCTCTCTGTTCATACTTAATTTGATTCTGAATCTCTCTCTTTATTTGTTAATATTTTGCCTCTATCAATGGTGCATTATTAGAGATATCATCCACTGAAGAAGGGTCTAGAGTTGGTTGTTGTAGATAAGGAGTCACAGAGTAGCTTTGTGGGTTTAATCTGTGGAAACTCTATTTTGTACAACAAGAGAACGAGACCCGGGCTTCTCTCTGTCGTCCTTCTCTCTCTAATCTCCTGCAGCTTGATTTTGGCCTCTCAGTTCCTCAACTTTCCCCCCGACTTCTCTCTCTTATGTAAAGCTTTTTCATTCTCTCTCATGGTTTCCCTTTACTTCCATTGATTTCTTCCTGTTTTGGGTCCTAATGCCCTCTCTCTTCTGAGTTTTTTCAGATTCATTTGGACATGAAGATCAAAGCCTTCTTTCTGAGATGAATGCAAATACCCCACTTTGCTCTTCAATACCTAATGGTTGGTTCTTTCTTTCTCTATCTGTATTATTATTTTCAATTTTGGCAACATTTTCAACATGCAATTATGTTGAGATGGGTATTAATCTCTGTTTATTTTTTTTAATTACTTATTTGTTATTATTTTTGGTAGTTCAAATATTTTTAGACATAGTGAGATGCATATGAAAGATACCCCGATCTCAATCTCAGATGATTAGTTTTTGTGCTACAATGTGAAGTAACAGTGTGATGGATTAAAAAAAAAAATGACCCTCCTTGTTTCAATCTCCAATGATTTTTCTTTCATTTTTTCTTTTGTCTTGATGTAAAATATCCATGAAAAATACCATTTTTTTTCTTCAATCTCAATATATTTTTTATTTATTTATTTTGTCATTTGATTAATCTCCAATGATTCTTTTCCTTTCCTTTTGTTTTTATTTGTTTTTGGGATTTAACTTCTAATCATGGCGGTATGGATATAGCCAATACCCTTTTGTTCCTGAGACTTAAGTTTTTGTTTTTTTGTATCATATATTTTTGCTTTCAATCAAGCTGAAATGAAATGGGTATTTTTTTTGGCAATGTTTTTACATTTTCAACATTGTGTTCTAATTTGGAAATTTTTATTAATGTTTTAAATTCAGGAACAATATGTTGTGATAGAAACAGTATTCGATCCGATATTTGTATCATAAAAGGGAATGTGAGAACAGACTCTCTCTCCTCTTCAATCTACCTCTACTCCTCAACAAACGCCAATGGCTTCATAGATTATGTTCCTGACCTCACCTATGATGGCGAAGAAGACGATGAACAAGAACTCCAACATGAAAACATTAAGCCCTACACCCGAAAATGGGAGAAAAGTACTATGGACACTGTTAGTGAATTACACCTTGTTTCAAAGTGAAAAACCGGGTCCCACCGTCATTGCGATGCATGGCACGATGTTCCCGCGGTGTTCTTCTCCACTAGGGGATATACCGACAATATTTACCATGAATTCAATGATGGGATTGTGCCTTTGTAAATCACCTCACAACATTTCAACAAGAGGGCTGTGTTTGTTATTCTTGATTATCATGAATGGTGGTTTACTAAGTATGGTGATATCCTTTCGATTCTATCAGATTATCCACCAATTGATTTTAGTGGAGATAATAGAACCCATTGTTTCCCTGAAGCCATGGCTGGTTTGAGAATCCACGATGATCTAACTATCGATCCTTTGTTGATGGAAGGGGGTAAGACTTCTAAAGATTTTCGTGACATTTTAGACCAGGCTTATTGGCCTCGAATCAAAGGTCTAATTGAGGATGAGGAACGTGAAGCGAAATTGAATAATCTCTCTTCATCGTCTTCATCACAAAAGTTACTTGAAATAAGGACGGAATTGAAGAAACCGAAACTAGTTATCTTATTGCGACAAAAGTCTAGAGCGATAGCTAACGAGGATTTGTTGGTGAAAATGGCAGAACAAATTGGATTTGAAGTGGAGGTTTTGAGGCCTCTCTGTACTTTTGAGCTGGAGAGAATTTACCGGGAGCTTAATTCAAGCGATGTTACAATTGGTGTCCACGGTGCGGCTTTGACACATTTTTTGTTTATGAAACCAGGGTCGGTGTTGATCCAAGTGATCCCACTTGGAACAGAATGGGCTTCAGAGACTTCCTTGGGGGAACCATAGACAAAGCTCGGTTTGAAGTACATTGGCTACAAAATTCTTCCGAGGGAGAGCTCATTGTTCGATGAGTATAACAAGAATGATCCGGTTCTAACTAATCCGAGCAATGTGGGGAAGAAAGGGTGGGAATTCACTAAGAAGATCTATCTTGATCATCAAAATGTGAGGTTGAATCTTGTGAGGTTTCAAAAGCGGTTACTTTGGGCATACGACTACTCATTTGCTAAGAAGAACCGGGATTTTTATCTACAATCACATTAACACACTTTTTGTTTTGGCGGAAAATATTTTTTTTTATAAAAAAACATGATTTTCGGAGAAAAAATACTTTCTACTCAAACAAATGAAACATCATTCTCCACTCTTTTTGTTTGAGCTCATTGAAAGTTGTAGATTCTTAACCACAAGCAAATATGCTTCCTTCTGGTAAATATACAATTTTGAAATAAAAATTCTATTGTTTTATTGTTAGTTTTTTCTTGTAAATTTGGCTTATTTTGTTGTAGTGGATTCAATTTATACTTGTGAAATATAGGATTAAACTCAAATCAAATAAAACAATGTTGTGAAGGTTCAATAATGATGGTTTCTCACAACTGTTTGTTTTGTTTGGCGTCATTTTAATAACAATGCTCTAAATGTTCAACTGTTTGGGTTTGAATTTAGAATTTAAAGTGAAATTTGCCGAAAAATAAAAAGACAAAAAATAAAAAATATAAATGACAACAAACAAAAATATTTGTTTTTGTTTGTTGTCATTTTAATTACAATGTTCTAAATGTTCAACTGTTTTGAGTTTGAATCTAGAATTTGAAGTGAAATTTGCCCAAAAATAAAGACAGAAACAAATGACAACAAACAAAAAAACATTTTCAACATGTGTGTTGTTTGTTTAGATAAAATATTTTTAACATTTTATGAAGTTTGATGTGATGAAAAATTGAAGTCCATAGAAAAATTATTATTTTTATAAAAAAGTTTTTTACTTTCCTAATGTGAAAAATGCTTTTCAACTCATCTTATCACCACTATCACCATCACCTCCCACCACTAATTATTATTACTACCACTATCTTTATTTGTCATCGTTGTCGCCACCCCCTACCACCTCCATCTCTAACATCCCACCATTACAATCACTTACATAATTACTAACTTAATAATTTTAAGATTGCAACTAAAGAGGGCATCCATTAGTACCTTATTTTTTTTTTCTTCTTTGGCTCTCTCACTTTTTTGAATTCCTATCCAGTTAAATGAGTTTCTTCTATTTTTTCTTTAAACCCTCACCTTAATACCAACTATACCCCTAATTCCAAACTCAAACCCAAACCCTAGCCCTTAGCTTTTTAGCCCCAGGCTAAAATAGCCAAAAAGCTAACCCACTTCCCAAACGAAATATATATATATATATATATATGGTGTTTTGAGAACTTGTTTTTTTAGCTTTTTAGTTTTTTCACACAAAAAAATCAATTTTTTAGTCAAAAAAGTTATCAAAAGACTAAAAAAATTAAAAAGTCAACTTTTCGCAAAGCAGCAAGGAAGACACCCAATGTTGACCATGGCGAACGACCCAACAACAAAGATATCGGCAAAGGTATCTGAAACGCCGCACCGCCGCTACCATTGCCGCTACTACTGCTAGCTGTCGTTATTCGCTGCTCGCCGTCGTCTCCCCTTGCTGTTACTGCCACTGCTGTTGCTTGCAGTCGTGAGAGAGAGAGAGAGAGAGAGAGAGAGAGAGAGAGAGAGTATTTTGGGGATTTTTGAAATTGGGGATTTTTTGTTTAAGGGATTAGGGATTGGGGATTTGATATCATGATCTTCCCATTACGATCCCATGGAATGTTTAGGAACCAATTGAGCAAAACCCTATTCATCAAAACACCACTGTATATATCAAGCTATTTTGACATTCTCGATGCAACTACCATCAATAGAGTGTTCAAGTACCCACTAGGACGGTCCTTCAGAGCATCAAAAAATAAGGATCTAACAGTGCAAACCAAGTTATCTTGAAGGGTTTGAATCGATGCAAGCTCATATGGTTGATGGGTCGTTAGGGATTGTCATAAAAGATGATGAACGCTATGTTTGGTTGAGGGATTTGGGACGGAATTTGAAAAGTAAAAAAAAAAAAAATATGTGTGAAACTAAATGAAATATAGATATATTTGATTCACATTTCACATATGTTTTTTCCTTTCTCTTTACAAATCCCTTTTCAAATCTCCCAACCAAACATAGCATAGGTGTCATTGGGGTGAGAAAAGAGGATTTGGGTCTGGGAGGAAAAAGAGTGAGAGATTGTTTCAGAGGTGAAGAGAGAGAAAAAGCTATGGGTTTGGAGATTGAGGATTCAGAGTCCATTGAAAGATGGACAGTGGTTGACAGGTTTGGGAAATTAGGGTTAGAGGATTAGGGTTAGGGATGCAGGTAGAAATGAAATTTTATTTTTGGACAAAATTAAAATTAAAAAAAAGAAAAAGAGAAAGAGAGGGGGTTCAAAGAAATAAGATATGTGCTAATAGCAGTCCTTCAACTAAATTCAAGAAAATAATGCTTTATGGAATGGAAGTGTTTGGATGTACAAAGTGCATACTATATGCATTTGTATAAGTTCTCACAAATATACATAAGTTACCTCACAAAATTGCGTAAGATCTCACAAATATACTTAAGTTGTGATTTATCAAATTTTTATAGGTTAACTTATATATATTTGTGAAAACTTATATAATTTTGTGAGATAACTTACATATATTTATGAGAATTTACATAAATACATATGATATACACTTGCACATTTAAAAATTTGTGTATTAATAGTTCACTTTAGATCTGCCTTTTTCGCATATATATACTTTAATAATTAGGTAAGACCATTATGTTATCATCAATTTTCCAATGAAAATGATGTTATTTCAGTTGGGAACTTGGGGAAGTATTATTTGTTGTCTCTATCTCAGTAGCATGGCAAAAGCTTGGAACTATCTGGCTATATTATGAATGAAAATGTCAACCAAATTATTCTAAAATAAATTCAGCTTCTTCCAGTGTTGTTCAATCATTTCTTTTTTTTTTTTCTTTTTCTTTTTTTGGTACAGTAGAAACAGGAAAGGAACCAACCAGAAACAAGACAAAAAAACAAACAAACAAACAAACAAGGTGGGGGGAAAACAGAGGCTAGAGCCTCTAATATTCCATCCCCACTATATCAGCTACATTCTGGAATCTAACAACAGCAGGTTGTTTTTCCATCACTACCAAACAAATTATCCTCGAAAGCCCCTTCATTCAGCCTCTGGCTCGTGAGGGCTTCTTTGAAGGATTTCAAGGTTTTCGCAAGTGGTGCTTGGTCTTTCCCACTTGAATCAAAACCACGTGTTCAATCATTTCAAAACCAATAAATCATCACTCATAATCTTATTCAATACTATTTCATCAATCAAACTCTTTTAAAATGCAATTATGCTAGGGACCCCCAGCACCCCCACTGGCATTTCATTGGCTAGTTTTTTTTTTTTTTTTATCACCAACCCCCACCCCCGTGGGGGTGGGGATGGTGGGGGTGGGGATGTACAGGGGGTCTAGGGCATTTTTGTTTAAAATGTCACACATTTTTTATTTGGTAGTCAAACAAACTGTTTGGACAAGCTAGTAGCACTAGGGGTGGTCACGGTTCGGATTTAAGCAGTTTGCAGGTCGATTTAGACCTGTCTGCACCAATGCGATTTGGAGAAAAGTCAACCAGTAACCGTCCATAGTGTAGCTTGCGGTTTGTGCGGATAGGATTCATGGATGTGCAGGCGGTTGCAAGTAGTTTGCGGATTGGACTTCTTCTTTTTTAATTTTTTTTTTATTTTTTTTTTCCATTTTGTAAATATTTATTTTGAACCCTATTCTAAATTTATTTTAAAACATTTCAACATTAATAATTAATGAACTAAAACTTATAAAATTAAAAACACAACAAAACGAAAGATTTGGAGGCCCACGTGGAATGGACTATATCCTCCTGATATGATAGATGAACCTCCTGTTGCAAAATTAGCACCATGACTAAAATTTGTCCTAATTGAGTCCAGGTATGCACTCAAGTAGGGCACTCCCAATGTTTCAGCTGCACAAAAATGAACACTAATATTAATAATTTTGAAATTGTTTAAATCCATTTGGAGAGTTGTCCCATTTAGTGGCACCACTACATACAGAGCCCAGTTTGATGATCTGTTCTTTATTTTTTAAGTCATAATTTTTTTAAGCCACAATGGGTAGACAATCTAAGAAAAATCAAATAATTATAATAGTCTTAGTTACAAGATTTTTATTTTTGATAACAAATGGGATGAAATCAAAAAATATCTAGGATAGGTCATAGATGAACGGTTCATATTTTATAAAATAAAATAAAAAATTATATATTCTAAGTACGGGCGGGTTGTGACGGGTGCAGTTCAAACCCGCAACCCGAAAACTTTCTATATTTCAAACTGCACCCTACCCAATTGTATTTGTGAAACCGCCCATACGTGTGCAGGTCGGGTTGGGTAGGACAGGTTGTGCAGGTCGGATAACCTTATGTCTAGCCCTAAGTAGCACCCTATTATGTTCATAGAATAGTGAAATTTGCCAGTTTTTCCTATATTGATTTCTTCAAAACTCTCTATATATTGATATTGTTATGGGGATATTACAATTCAGTACAAATTTAGAAATATATATATATGCATTAGTGGTAAATTTTATAAATATTTATAATTAAAATTTTAAATTTTTTCATATATTTGTCAATATTTTTTCAAAAGACCATAAATTGGAATTTCCTTTATTTTTATCTTGTTTAAGGCAAGTGATATACCAATTAAAGGAGGGCAACAAGGACAATTGCCCCCATAAAATTTCTAAAATTATCATAGTAGCAATAATAGCTATTAATTATTTCTACATTATACAATATTTTCAACATTAATACTATTGGGCATCACTATCATCACTAATATAACAACTCATACATTAATTTTAAAAGCGCAGCTAAACGTAAAAAAAAGTTTTTTTTGTTTTTATAAAAATTTTATATATTTTTTGGAAGAAATAACAGCCCGTTTAAAAAGAAAAGATAAATTGCTCTAGGTTTCCAAATAAAATGTAAAGCTTGTTTGGGGATGCTTTGGCAAGGAGGTTTTGGCTTTTTATCCATTTTGGGTCACATCGCCTCTCACATTTTTTACCCACTAAAAAGTAAAATAGATTAAAAAAATTAAAAAATCAACTTTTTACTAACTTTTCAAAATACCACTTAGTAAATATTTCGTTTTTAGTTTTTAATTTATATTTATAACAATTTTAAAAGTTGTCATAAAAACTTGTTTGATAATTTTTTTAGTTTAAAATGTTTGTCTCAGTTTGTAAATTTGAGAAAAAAATGTAAACTTAAAAAATGAGTTTACGCTGGTTTTTAAATAGAAATTTAAAAATTTGACTAACAATTTTTTTTTTCAATTAATTTGTTTCCCAATTAATTTTTTTTCAAATAAATTTTTTTAAACTAACTTTTTAAAAATTATCCATTGTCATAAATAACAAAAAATAAATATAAATATTTTAGGTCTGAATAAACATATTTTTTAGTTTATGTTTTTAAAAATTTTCAAACATTTTGTTCAAACTAAACACATTTATAAAATTTTTGTAAACATAAATAAAAAAATATATGATACCAAACGCTATGTAAGTACTT
>NW_021026203.1:1334378-1352648 GCF_004153795.1 Camellia sinensis
TACAAAAAATCACACACAATCAGAGTATTTATATAGGGGGCTCACGAATGCGGAAGCAAAATATACATATTGACTATCCTGACTCCTCTTGGAGCCCTTCTGTCCTTCCTCCTCCTCCTGCATCATGATTTCCATGTGGGCTGCAGCATCAACCATACGCCCATAATCCCGAATCATTGTTCCCCCAACTCTCAGCTTGAGGCCACGCCTCAACTTCTTCTCAAACTCAATACAACGGCGTTCCTCAGACGCCACCAACTCAGGTGCAAACCTGGACAAACTGGTAAATGCAGCCTCAAACTCGGCCACAGAAGAACTCGACTGCTTAAGCTGACAAAACTGATCTCGCAGCTTCTCCCTGACAGCTGGAGACAAGAACTTCTCCTGGAAAGCATTCACAAAAGCCTCCCACGTACCTCCTATACGCCCCTTAGTAAACTTCTACCACTGACCTGCATCCCCCTTCAACTGGAAAGATGCCAAGGTCACTCTCAACCCCTCATCTTCGATGCCAAGCATCTCAAACGTCTTCGTTGTCTGTTCGAGCCATTCATCTGCCTTGAGCGGCTCTTTTGGATCACCCACAAATTCATCCGGATTAGACCGGAAGAACTCCCTCTTCTGAAAGGAGGGTCCTGCATCAGCAGCAACAACCTGAGCTTCATTCTCAGCTCTGAGAATGCCTACTGACTCCCTAAATGCTCCTGCTATCTCTCGAGCTAAAGCGCCCATAGCCTGCTGGCCTACTGGCTCAGCCACATTAGCCTGGCCAATTCCCTCCTGAACTGCCGGAATCTCCTCTGGCACAGGCACCTCCTGCCTACCTGGCCTACCACGCCCTCCAATTTGAGTTGCTTAAAAGTCTCATAGTACATTATCTCACACGAGCTCCCTTGATTTATCAAGATCCGCTTGATATCGAAATTCTTGACACGCAGAGTAACCACTAGTGCGTCGTTGTGAGGGCTTTGCAACCTTGCTAAGTCCTTGTCCCAATGCGTTACTATAGTTCCGGTTGGAAGCAGCAGTGATCAAGTGCCTTTCCAACAAGACTACTAGAAACTCAAGGGTCCAGTCAACATCCTAGAAACTACATTCCATACCCATATAATCACATAAACATGTTATCACATAAACATATAACATTACACTAAGTCTTTATCAAACGAGACAAACCCAATGTGATACTAATCACTTCCCACGCACCCAAAGTATTCAAACTCGGTACACTCTGATACCAAGTTGTAACGCCCTCAAAATAAACCCATTATATACATATCATTGACATGTATTATTTAATGAAAACATTTTATTAAAACTACATTCCATACCCACATAATCACATAAACATGTTATCACATAAGCATATAACATTTCACTAAGTCTCTATCAAACGAGACGAACCCAATGTGATGCCAATCACGTCCCACGTACCCAAAGTATTCAAACCTGGCTCTGATACCAAGTTGTAACGCCCTCAAAATAAACCCATTATATACATATCATTGACATGTATTATTTAATGAAAACATTTTATTAATTCATTCATCAGAGTATTACTAAATAAAAGCATTACATGTAACATCGAATAAAATGCCCTACAGGCTTACATCTTTCCAAGCCAACACTTGGATACAAAAATATGAGTTCTAACTCAATACAAGAAAAGCCCTAGGCTTGAATGTTTACATGTACTAATAAATGACAACTATTAACTAAAAGTAGTCTTCTTCAATTCAGAAGCCAAACCCTCCCAAGCTAAGTCCTTGGAGGTATTTTATCACCTGAACCTGAAAATGATGTTCCCATAAAGGGTGAGCCACAGCCCAGTAGAAACATACTAAACCACATATAAGAAATGAATAAAGCAGTAGCATTTGACAGATGGTTAACCAAGATAATCAATTACTTCCTTTTACAGTCTCATGACACTATTGTCTAAGATACAATTTTACTTTCCAATTTTATCAACATGGCTCAGAACCTGGCCAAACTTACAACAGTGAATTACATATACCATATTCACATCCTTCCAATATCAACAAACAAATGAGACTCAAGCTCAAATCACAACATTTCATACTTCCAGATTGATACACATTTTAGTGCTGTATCAATAAAAACACTTCTATATAATAAGCACACATAAAAGTGATGCTAATGGAGTCCATCCCCTATCTCCTCCCAAACAAAAATCCGGTTTAGAGGTCCATCCCCTATCTTCCCCTAAACCGTGGAGTACATCCCCTATCTCCTCCCACACAAAACAATGTATGCAAATGCAATGCTCAATCAATACACGTATTTTCTGTATCAATGCAATAGTCAAAGTTAATGACTTAACCAATGTGATTAGTTTCAGTTATTCCTAATCCACATGCAATGTCTACAACAATCACGACTATCCTCCACCGATAGCCCAAAACAGTTATTTCTAAACAGGAAATAAATGTATCAACTAACATAATTCCAACATTTTCATAGGTGAGCGATTAAACTAACCAACTACACCATTTACTCAATAATTTCCCCAATACCATGAATTTAGCCATATTCCCCAATTCCCTTAAATTAATTATACAAATTAATTTTAATATTACAACCAAGGTTTTCCCAAAAATTACCAAAGTAAACCCAACATATCAATATACCAAAACTTAGAGCAAAACTTATAAAATGGAGTAGGAAATCCCTACCTTGAAGAAAATAACCCAAAAAGGAGAAGACAGAGATGATACCCCAATTACCAAAGTGCTCCAAATCGCCAACTATTCAGATTAAATGGAAGCCCTCAACTCACTCTATCTTTTTAATGAAGGATCTAGGGTAGAAACACTCCCTAAGTGGATCAAATCTAAGAGAGAAGGTGAGTAGATAGAGAGAGAAGTCGGACCTAGGGTTTGGAATCAAAATAATATGAAAAAGACTGATCAAATCCCGCTGCTGTGTATATAAACTGGACAGGCTCGCTCGAGCGAAGCCTTTGTCGCTCAAGCGACCAGACACAAGAAACCCTCGCTCGAGCGAACAAAAGCTCGCTCGAGCCAAAAACTCGATGCTTCAGGTCTGCAACCCAAAAGCTCGATCGAGAGACAGAATTCTCGCTCGAGCGAAGAACTCGAAAACATACACCTCGCTCGCTCGAGCGAAGAAAACTAGCTCGAGCGAAGAAACACTGCTCTCAGAGACACACGCTCGAGCGAAGGAATTATAGCTCGAGCGAAGGATGAACTTACTCGCTCGAGCGAATAAAATCTCGCTCGAGCCAAGAACGCAAAGCTACAGGTCCATACTGGACGCCAACTCTCGCTCGAGCGACCAAACCCCAGCTCGAGCGAAGAACCAAAAAGACATCTCGCTCGAGCGACAAACTCCTCGCTCGAGCGAACAACCAAAAACCTGGACAGCAAGACTTGGTTTCTAAACCCAACCAACCTGAAACAAACCTGCCCAACACATCCTATAATTCCAAATGAGAAAATAAGGGACAACAACAACAATAATACAATGACAGAATCTACGGAACCTAAGTCCGGATACAATAATCAGATGGGAAAAGACCGGGGTCGCTATAACCTCCCCCCCTTCAAAGAATTTCGTCCCCGAAATTAAGCTTAAGTTTTTGAAAACAGATTTTTCTCAAATCCCAATGATATTATAAAACAATAATAGACAGCTTGACCCAATGCTGGTCACTTCATCTCTTTATCAAGAGGCATCTCATAACATATACAAAATAACATATATTTCAACCTGTATCAATATTATGCATTATTCCTTTCAACGTTAACAATTCTCATATCATATTAAATCGCATGATATATACAACACACTCAGCAATGTAATCAACATATGCAACGCTATACCAAACTTCTATAATGAAGTAAGTTTCAAGATACACCCATTTACCAAAACATACTCAACATTTTACAACTTAAGACTTATGTAAAGCTCTTAAGTTCAACAACATTACAAATCTAAATACAGGATTACAAATGAATAAACATGTCCGGGTATTTTTCACGGACTTCCAATTCACGCTCCCAAGTGGCTTCCTCCACTCCATGATGTTTCCACAAAACTTTT
Organism: Camellia sinensis; assembly: GCF_004153795.1. Classification (NCBI taxonomy): domain Eukaryota; kingdom Viridiplantae; phylum Streptophyta; class Magnoliopsida; order Ericales; family Theaceae; genus Camellia; species Camellia sinensis. Next base: position 1,338,465 of record NW_021026203.1, read on the forward strand.
ACCAAAGGGATGGTCTTGCCTCGCAAAACTTGACCCCGCCTATCCAATACCCGAACCGGTCTCTCCTCATACGAGACATCCACATCAACCACTAAATCGGTCCAATCCAACACATGTGATGGATCCGGCTCATACTTCCGAAGCATACTCACATGAAACACGTCATGTACTCCGGACAACTGCGGCGGCAAAGCTAAACGATAAGCAGCCTCGCCAATCCTCTCAAGGATCTCAAACGGACCAATGAACCGAGGGATCCCCTATCTTCCCCTAAACCGTGGAGTACATCCCCTATCTCCTCCCACACACAAAACAATGTATGCAAATGCAATGCTCAATCAATACACGTATTCTCTATCAATGCAATAGTCAAAATTAATGACTTAACCAATGTGATTAGTTCCAGTTATTCCTAATCCACATGCAATGTCTACAACAATCACGACTATCCTCTGTGGGTGTGCTTTTTTTTTTTTTTTTAATAATAATTGTCCAATATTTCATTGAGTTTAATTGTGGATAACTGACTATTATTGCACGTTAAAAGGAGAGTGGTAGAAGAAAGTCAGTCAACTCCATCTCCATGAGTTCAAATACCACACCAAAGAGGGTCAAATAAGATGGAGATGCATGCTAGTGTACAATACTACTGCCATTAAAACAACATCCAATGCACAAAGGAAGGATGCATATGGAAATCTATAGCCAATTAAAGGAGTGCTTTTTGTTTTTGGATAGTAATCAGTTACTTGCCAAATAATGTTAATGTGTAGCTATTTTGTGTTTCTTGTTTATGGATATGTGAATTTTTCAAATAATTTACTGAGAATTTATTAGGAATTTACTAGGTAATTAATTTAGAATTTACTGAATAATTTACTAAGAATTTCTTGGGAATTTAATTAGCAATTTACTGAGAATTTATTCAGTAATTTATTGCAAATTTATTTGAAATTTATTGAGAATTTTCTAAGGCCGGTTAATGTTCTAAGTAATTTAATGAGAATTTACTGAGTAATTTACCGAGTAATTTATTGTGAATTTATTGAGTGATTTACTCGGAATTTTTTGAGTAATCTACTTTGCAATTTGCCGGGTAATGTTCTGAGTAATTTACTAAGAATTCAATGAGTAATTTACTGAGATTTTATTAAGAAATTTTCTGTGAAATTATGAAAAATTTACTTCAAATTTTCTAAATAATTTTACTGGGGATTTATTAGGAATTTACTAGGTAATTAATTGAGAATTTACTGAATAATTTACTGAGAATTTCTTGGGATTTTAATTAATAATTTACTGAGAATTTACTAAGTAATTTACTAAGAATTTACTGAGAATTTATTGAGAATTTTCTAAGTTATTTAGTTTATAATTTGCTGAGAATTTTTCGGGAATTTACTAAGAAATTTAATGAGAATTTATTGAGTAATTTACCGAGTAATTTACTGGCAATTTACTAAGTGATTTACTCAGAATTTACTGAATAATTTACTTAGCAATTTACAGGGTAATGTTCTGAGTAATTTACTGAGATTTTATTGAGTAATTTACCGTAAAATTATGAAAAATTTCTTCAAATTTTCTAAATAATTTACTGAGGATCTACTAGGAATTTACTAGGTAATTAATTGAGAATTTACTGAATAATTTACTGAGAATTTCTTGGGAATTTAATTAGCAATTTGCTGAGAATTTATTGACAATTTATTTGAAATTTTTTGAGAATTTTCTAAGCAATTTACTTTATAATTTACTGAAAATTTTCCAGGAATTTACTGAGTAATTCAATGAGAATTTACTTCGTAATTTACCGAGTAATTTACTGGCAATTTATTTAGTGATTTACTCATAATTTACTGAGTAATTTACTTAGCAATTTACTAGGTGATGTTCAGAGTAATTTACTGTGAATTCAATGAGTAATTTACTGAGGTTTTATTGTGTAATTTTCCGTGAAATTATAAAAAATTTACTTCAAATTTTCTAAATAATTTTACTGAGGATTTATTAGGAATTTACTGAGTAATTGATTGAGAATTTACTGAATAATTTGCTGAGAATTTCTTGGGAATTTAATTAGTAATTTACTGAGAATTTACTAAGTAATTTACTAAGAATTTATTGGGAATTTATTGAGAATTTTCTATGCAATTTACTTTATAATTTACTGAAAATTTTTTGGGAATTTACTGAGTAATTTAATGAGAATTTACTGAGTAATTTACCGAGTAATTTACTGAGTGATTTACTCAGAATTTACTGAATAATTTACTTAGCAATTTACAGGGTAATGTTCTGGGTAATTTACTGAGATTTTATTGAGTAATTTTGTCATGACCCGAACCCGCCCCCATGGGTTAAGGACGTAACCGGCCAGTAATCCTGAGATTACCTACGGCCTCAAACCAGAATAGACATAAGTCAACAGGGTAGAGGGGCCAAACGGAAGCAATAATCAATAACTTTGTCCATAGAGCCGTGCTTATATGCACTTCAAAACAAACCAAACTCATATACGTTAATAGCCCATGTCAAAACTACAGTACCATAAAATTTCTTACAAACAGGATCATCTAATTAAGTCAACCCATGACAGACTATTTATAGATATACATAAAGTCCTTGCCGGTAAGACAAAATATAATTACATAGCAAAAAGTCAAGGATAGGTCTCAAGAGTGAGACGCAAGGCTGACTTCCTTAAAACTTGTATTTTTCCCTAGCAGACTTCACTGGGGCTGGGTTTGGACTTCCCTTGGCTCACCTACAAACACATGAATGAGCGTGAGGGATAGCCCAGTGAATAATATCAGATACAGAAGTCATATAAACAATATGCAGAATGATATACTCCAAACGGCCTTGGGCCCAATTCGTATTCCTACTTAACATATGTACATTTATACAAAGGCTAGATCAAGTGACTGTAGTTCTAAACATATTGGCCTTTGGCCCATTCTGATTTCCATCTACGTCAAAACGGCCTTCGGCCCATTCATTTATATCAAAACGGCCTTTGGCCCATTCATCTGTGTCAAAACGGCCTTCGGCCCACTCATTCATGTCAAAACGGCCTTTGGCCCATTCATTTTTGTCAAAACGGCCTTCGGCCCACTCATTCATGTCAAAACGGCCTTCGGCCCATTCATTTATATCAAAACGGCCTTTGGCCCATGATCTCTATCAAAATGACCTCTGGTCCAATCATTCATTTGTATCAGGCTTTTGTCCATGATCCCAATTAGCAAATTCATAAGGCTTATAAAGGAATAACAAGTAGACATTCACAAGCTTTTAAATATTGATATTACTCATTGTGATCGGCTTGTGGATTTGCCTTGGAAGTTGACCCTACACATTTCATGAGCACAAAAGGGTCACTAACAGTTCAATCCGTTCTTTAATTCACATATCTCTCTTTAGGCTTAATTCACATTTCATTAGCTCATTTACAATGCTTACCATATGCCTAAGAGTGCTTACAAGTGAAAGAGAACGGAAAACAAAACACAGAACGAGCATACAAAATTTCAGAGAACAGGGTCCCCGCTCGAGTGTCAACTTATCCGCTCGAGCAGACCCTTAAGGCCTGCAAAAGTACTGGTTGCATGAAAAATACGCTCGAGCGTGGGATAAAGAGCTCGAGCGGAAGGCCTGTCTATAAAAGCTCCCCGCTCGCGCGTGAGATGTCCCGCTTGAGCGGAAATCCAACTCTGCAAAAAGTGCTGGGAACACGATTTCCCGCTCGAGCGGCCCTTCCCCCGCTTGAGCGGACATAAAAAATCTAGGTTTTCCAGATTAAGTTCTTGATCTCCAATTCAATTTCCCAGCTACCATTCTTGCATGCAAAGGCTCAAATCTCAAATATAATCATACTAACATGGTTCCTTTGCAAGATTATAGCATTATGAAGTTCAATTTCTTGATTTACCTACATGCATGTCCCAAAACATGACAAACTCATCACCCATATAACAAATTCTTGCATTCAAGCTCATATCTTTAATTATTCGAACATGCAAGGCCATCTTGACTTCATTTCCATTTCAAAGATGCAAATGGTGCCAAAACTCAACAAAACCAAGCTTGCATGCATGATCAACTTCAATTTTTACTTAATTGACATGGTACATGCCAGATTACGCAACTTATGGCAATTCAACAGAATTTTTATGCATGCATGGTCATATCTCATCAAGACTAATTTAAATCATACTCTTAATCACAAAAAGATACTTGAACTCACAAGATTTCACGTTCAATTCATGAATTCAAGAGTCAATGGCTTACCTAGAAGCTTAATTCTCACAATTTAAGGTAAATTCTCGAGCTAGCCTCCAAGATCACCAAGTTTTAGGACCAAAATCTCAATTTCCTTCACCCTCTCTCTCTTAGCCGATCCTCTCTCAAGTCTAAGAGTTTTTCATCAGCCCAATGAAGCTTAAGGAGAGAAATGAGGGTGTAGTTTACCCTTAATAAGCACCCACTCAACATTATTTTATTATAAAACAATTGGGCACTTAATTTATCAATTTAATCAGTCTAAATTGACCAGGATAAATTTTCAATTAAATTTCACCGTAGGCTCTAAAAATTATCCCAATCACAGTGGCGTAATCAATTTCGGGTTCTGTGGCCGATAAGGCCCTCAATTTAATTTTCAAAGCAGATTATTCAAACAGATGTTCCTACGGTGAACAGATACGAATTCAAAATCACATATTATCACATAATGGCACACAGAATCATGCTAAACACATAACCATAAACAAATTAAGGACCAATTTAGCATAATACAGAACAGGGGTATCACAAAATTACTCAATGAAATCTCAGTAAATTACTCATTGAATCCTCAGTAAATTACTCAGAACATTACCCAGTAAATTGCTAAGTAAATTCTGAATAAATCACTCAGTAAATTCCTAGTAAATTACTTTGTACATTACTCAGTAAATTCTCATCAAATTACTCAGAAAATTCTCAATAAATTCCCAGTAAATTACTAATAAAATTCCCAAGAAATTCTCAGTAAACTATTCAGTAAGTTCTTCATTAATTACTCAGTAAATACCTAGTAAATCCTCAGTAAATTATTTAGAAATTTTGAAGTAAATTTTTCATAATTTCAAGGAAAATTACTCAATAAAATCTCGGTAAATTACTCATTGAAATCTCAATAAATTACTCAGAAAATTTCCTAGTAAATTGCTAAGTAAATTAGTCAGTAAAATTCCCAATGAATTACTCGGTAATTTACTCAGTAAATTCTCATTAAATTATTCAGAAAATTCTCAGTAAATTATAAAGTAAATAACTTAGATAATTCTCAATAAATTCCCAGTAAATTCTCAGAAAGTTAGTTAATAAATTCTCAGTAAATTACTAATTAAATTCCCAAGAAATTCTCAGTAAATTGTTTAGTAAATTCTCAATTAATTACTCTGTAAATTCCTAGTAAATCCTCAATAAATTATTTAGAAAATTTGAAGTAAATTTTTCATAATTTCATGGTAAATTACTCAATAAAATCTCAGTAAGTTACTCATTTAATTCTCAGTAAATTACTTAGAACATTATCCAGTAAATTGCTAAGTAAATTAGTGAGTAAATTCTGAGTAAATCACTCAGTAAATTACCAGCAAATTACTCGATAAATTGCTCAGTAAATTCAAATTAAATTACTCAAAAAATTCTCAGTAAATTATAAAGTAAATTACTTAGAAAATTCTCAATAAATTCCCTGTAAATTCTCAGTAAATTACTTAGTAAATTATACATAAATTAATAATTAAATTCCCGAGAAATGCTCAGCAAATTATTCAGTAAATTCCTAGTAAATCCTGAGCAAATCATTTAGAAAATTAGAAGTAAATTTTTCATAATTTCACGGTAAATTACTCAATAAAATCTCAGAAAATTACTCATTGAATTCTCAGTAAATTACTCAGAACATTACCCAGTAAATTGCTAAGTAAATTACTCGGTAAATTACTCAGTAAATACTCATTAAATTACTCAAAAAATTCTCAGTAAATTATAAAGTAAATTGCTTCAAAAATTTTCAATAAATTACTTAGTAAATTCTCAGTAAATTACTAATTAAATTGCCAAGAAATTCCCAGTAAATTATTCAGCAAATTCTCAATTAATTACTCAGTAAATTCCTAGTAAATCTTCAGTAAATTATTTAGAAAATTAGAAGTAAATTTTTCATAATTTCACGGTAAATTGCTCAATAAAATCTCAGTAAATTACTTATTGAATTCTGAGTAAATTACTCAGAACATTACCTAGTAAATTGAAAAGTAAATTACTCAGTAAATTCCGAGTAAATCACTCAGTAAATTCCAAGTAAATTACTCGGTAAAGTACTCAGTAAGTTCTCATTAAATTAGTCAGAAAATTCTAAGTAAATTATAAAATAAATTACATAGAAAATTCTGAATAAATTCTCATTAAATTCTTAGTAAATTATTTAGTAAATTAACAGTAAATTACTAATTAAATTCAAAAGAAATTCTCGGTAAATTATTCAGTAAATTCTCAATTAATTAAACAGTAAATTCATAGTAAATCTTCAGTAAATTATTTAGAAAGTTCGAAGTAAATTTTTCATAATTTCACGGTAAATTACACAATAAAATATCAGTAAATTACTCATTGAATTCTCAGTAAATTACTCAGAACATTACCTAGTAAATTGCTAAGTAAATTACTCAGTAAATTTCGAGTAAATCACTCAGTAAATACCCAGTAAATTACTCGGTAAATTCTCATTAAATTACACAGAAAATTCTTAATAAATTCCTCGTAAATTCTCAGTAAATTACATAGTAAATTATTAGTAAATTACTAATTAAATTCTCAAGAAATTCTCTACAAATTATTCAGTAAATTCTCAATTAATTACTTAGTAAATTCCTTGTAAATCCTAAGTAAATTATTTAGAAAATTCGAAGCAAATTTTTCTAAATTTCACGGTAAATTACTCAATAAAAACTCAGTAAATTACTCGTTGTATTCTTAGTAAATTACTAAGAACATTACCCAGTAAATTGCTAAGTAAATTCCGAATGAATCACCCAGTAAATTCCCAGTAAATTACTCGGTACATTACTCAGTAAATTCTCATTAAATTACTCAGAAAATTCTCAGTAAATTATAAAGTAAATTTAAGCGACGATAGCTTAAGACATGCCCCCCAAAAAAGAAAAAATTAAATAAATAAATAAATAAAATAAAATATTTATTATTGAAGATTTTAACTTTTCAAAACTTGGATAAGGCCATTTTTCTTGAAGTGTGACGAAATATCATAGTTAAATATTTTCATATTTTGATTCTTTGAGTATTATTGAAATAAATATAAAAGTGATCAATAAGTTAGAGAGGCTTCACATTTACGTTTCATTTACTCCTAATGTGAGATTTACATGTTTCTATAAAATATGTAAAGACTCATATGAATCCTTTCTTTGTACTAATCTGAATTGTAACATATGTCTAGTTTCGATTTCTTAATCAACAAATCGAAAGTGTTAAATTTTTTTTCAAACTCAATCGAACCGAATCTCTTACACCGATGTTGTAGAAGATATTTACTGTTAAACATGTGGTTTGTTATATACAACTTTTTAATTCATTTTTACTTTAAGAGTGGACGAAAACTAATTATTCCTCTTTCTTTTAAGAGGCAATTATAAATTAGGGTAATTGATAATTATAAACATATGGAGGTAAAACTCTTTCCTGTATAAAAAAAAAAAAATAACATAGTAAAAGTTATACATTTTTGCAAAGATGTGTAAACCCACAATTATTAGAGCGCAACCCCATGTGAAAAGATACTGCGGTGTATTTATTATAAATTAAGCGATATGTCTAAGTGCACAGGAGATCAAATATAGAATGAGATAAGATTTCACTCACTCCTCGTAAGGCATTTGTGTCTCATTCTATGTTCGGTCTCTGTGTTCTTAGTATTACTCTAAATTAAGTTTACAAAAAATAGACTTTGGTTATACACTACAAACAAATTTGACCTTTTGCGATGGTTTTGTCGTCGCAAATACTCAAATTGTCGTCTCAAAAGATTTTTTGCGACGGCAGATGATTTTTAGCGACGGCAAGTGGGGGGTCGCAACAAAGGGGGTTGCAAAAAGGTTTTAGCGACAGCACGTTGCCGTCGCCATTTTTTTGCGACAGCAAAGTTGCCTTTTTCCGACGGAATTTTGCCGTCGCCATTAATATGAAAAAATCTATAATTTTTTGAGACGGCACTGTGTTGCCTTCGCTAAAGGTGTTATTTGCGAAAGCAAAAATGCCGTCACAAAAGAATTTTTATTGCGACGGGATACCTGCCATCGCTAAAAAAATATTTGAGACAGCACGATATGCCGTCGCTAAAAGATTATTTGCGACGGCAAAGAGTACCATCGCAAAAGGCTTTTGTCTCAACTCTGCCAATATCATTTGCGACGGCAATGTGGTGCCGTCTCAAAATAATAATAATAATTATTATTATTAAAAATATGAAAATTACCTGTATTAAATGAAAAATAATTGACAAAGAAACTAATAATTACATAATAATATAAAAATTTCAGTATAAAAATAACAATCCATCCATAATAAAAATATTATTGCATTCATTCATTACAACATATTAGCAAAATTATCCCACTACATAATATTGCATAATACATATACAATGTTTAAATACATAATGTTGTTCACAATTCAAACTAACGTAAATCAAAAACAAAAATTTCCCTCATGATTCTTCCATGGGTAACAAAAATAAAAGTAAATCACAATCTTCACACGCATGTATTCCACAAAAAGCAAACTGCTACTCGAGAAATATTTGAAAACAAAAAATAAAAATAATTAATGACAATATAATTATGTGCTAATATTTTAATTACAAAAAAACATTAAAAAAATTAACTACTATATAATTACAAAGATAATTAAGTAAATAATTTGGGCTAGACGAAAATCCGGCTCTAACTCCCAAACCGGGAACCCGATTGGAGTCTCGTCTTCTCCCACAAGTCTCTCGTGCCTAGGCGGTCGTGTGTACCAAGTTTCGTGCTAATCCGACGCCGTTTGGAGATTTTGGAGCATCAACACCTCCAATTCAAATTTCTTAATAAACTAGTTTGGCTATATCAAAATCTAGCTCTAACTCCCAAACCGGGAACTCGATTGGAGTCCCGTCTCCTCCCACAAGTCTCTCGTGCCTAGGCGGTCGTGTGTGCCAAGTTTCGTGCTAATCCGACGTCGTTTGGAGATTTTGTGGCGTCAGCACCTCCAATTCAAATTTCTTAATGAACTAGTTTGCCTAGAATGAAATCCGGCTCTAACTCCCAAACCGGGAACCCGATTGGAGTCTCGTCTTCTCCCACAAGTCTCTCGTGCCTAGACGGTCGTGTGTGCCAAGTTTCGTGCTAAACCAACGCCATTTGGTGATTTTGAGGCCTCAACACCTCCAATTCAAGTTTCTTAAAGAACTAGTTTGTTTAGAGTGAAATCCGGCTCTAAATCTCAAACTAGGAACCCGATTGGAGTCCTGTCTTCTCCCACAAGTCTCTCGTACCTAGACGGTCGTGTTTGCCAAGTTTTGTGCTAAACCGACGCCGTTTGGTGATTTTGGGGCGTCAACACCTCGAATTCAAGTTTCTTAAGGAACTAGTTTGCCTAGAGTGATATCTGGCTTTAACTCCCAAATCGGGAACCCAATTGGAGTCCCGTCTTCTCCCACAAGTCTCTCGTGCCTAGGCAGTCGTGTGTGCCAAGTTTCGTGCTAAACCGACGCCGTTTGAAGCTAATGAACAACACTCACATGAAACTAGATTTCGATAAAACATCACTTATTCCAACAATCCAACCCTATTACGGAAGCTTGAGATCTATCAGAACTTAAGATATAACATGCGTATTACAAAAAATGATTGATTTTGATGAGTTTCAATCAGCTTAACATGTTTTTAACTTCAAAAAGGAAATTCACACAGTAATAGAAATAGATTGATGAAACACGAAGAAATGAACAGCACTCACATGGAACAGAGACCGCTCAAACCATCCAGCAAATGTGCAAGGATTAAGAAGCCTATTTCAAGAATGATCCAAATTTAGTTTAACGACAACAACAAGAATTTGAGCAACAGACAGCAAGAACCCAGTTCCCAAGTTCCAAGAAATGCAATATTTCCTATAATTGAAATCAAATTATATGAAAGTGTGGATATATGATCAATTTGTGATAAGCTTGGCTTTGAGACCCTACAATGCTTATGTCTTTTACAATTTATTTATATTGTGTTCGGATTATAGATTTGTGAAGAAAAAAAAAAATAGAAAGGTGAAAAAAAAATAGTAATGCTAGGAATCAAGAATTTAGAAAAACATCAAGAAAAGTTATGTATGGTGAGTTATACTAAACAAGAGTTGAACTTGTACAAAACATTGTTTTTCTTGGTATTTTTCAATTTTTTGAGTTTTTAGTCCTTATCATTACTCAAGAAAAAATGTATAAAGTAAAGATTTTGTTTGGTTTGTTTTTGGGAGAGTTGTTTTTGAAAAAAAATTTGGGGAGAGAGTTTAGAAATTTTTTTGGTTTGTTTGGTTGTATATTTTGAGAGAGTTGTTTTTTTGAGAGTTTGGGATGATTTTATATTTTGGGAGAATTTGAGTAGATGTGTGTGAGAGAAAAAGTGATTGAGAAGGAGAGAGGAGAGAGGAGAGAGAGAAAGTGATTGATTGATGTGTAAGAGAGAGAAAGTGATTTTGGAAATTTTTGAGAAAAACTCAAACCAAACAATTTTTTAGAAATTTTTTTCTAATACTCATCTCCTAAATGCAAACCAAACATACCCTTTATTTTTCATTTTTGTTTATCCTTTTATAAAATCTTGTACAATTTCAGGATCTAAAACTTGAATTTTAACTAACAGTTCATGATTATTACCACTCATGCTTCTTTTACATGTACAAAGTACCACATTGTACAGAGTCTTGTTAAATTAATTACACATGCACAAATAAGTGGATATAACTCCAAAGACCAAACTAGTAATTATAAATTTGTAATCCCTAGATGTTACTGTTATTGCCTTCCACAGTTTGTCCCATTATTTGCCTTCTTGATGTTTTATCAAAGGTTTTGTTTGCTATATGAAAGAGAGAGTTGTTCTTCGGTGGATTCTGAAGAATTCGAGCCTGAAGCTTTGGTGGATTCCGGGGTGGCTCATCGTAAAGACAATTCCGAGGTGAAGACGGGTTGGAAGAGGCACATAGAGGTTGGTTCAATTAGGCGTGGATTCGCTAGGTAATTGAGAGTATACCTGTGTAACTCCTTTAAATCTTCTTAGTGGATTGTTTTGTGGCTGTTGCCCGTGGTTTTTTTATATATATATATGTACATTTCAAGTTTGACTTTGAACAATTTGCTTGCTTTTGGGCCTTGATTTTGTGAAATGATCTTTAATTCATGATGTTTTATAAGTTCACAAGTGTTTTCTCAAGTTTTGACCCACAAGAATGAGTTTTGATGCATTGGAGTTGAATTTTGGAGCTTAGAGAGCAATCTAGAAATTCCAAAATTTGCATTCTTTGCTCGAGCGGTGGAAGCGGCGCTCGAGTGAAGAATGCAAGCTCTCAGAAGTTTTGCAGAGTTTGGGGGTTAGCTCGAGCGAAGGAAGTTGCGCTCGAGTGACCACACTTATTTTTGATCCTCCACTCGAGCGTAAGAAATTGTGCTCGAGCTTAAAATTAAAGCTCCCAGAAGTTTTACAGAGTTTTGCAGACCGCTCGAACGACCAAAGTTACGCTCGAGTGAAGACCCTGTTTTCATAAATTTGACTAAGTGTTTCAACTCATATTTTGGCATTCCCATTGCATCCAAGGCATTCCTAAGCCTTAATTAAGCCACAATAATGAGGATATGAATTAGAAACACACTAAGAAAGAAATGAAATAAAGTAAGAGATTACGGAGAGTGTGTTTCGTTGTGTTTCGAGCAATGTGATAAGAAGAAATAAGAATCAAGTAGGGAAACCTAAGCCCTGTTGGCCATATGAATGTGTAATGATAAGACGTGTTTTGTGCTACATTCGTTTTTTTATTGTAGGTCGAGAATTGGAGACCGATCAACTATTTTTGGAAGCCCACATTGAGTAACATTATTGTAAAGATATATTCATATGAATTATGTTCCAATTGTGATTTGATAAGTTATGATTTCTGAAATGATATTTGTTTATGTGAACGAAAGTTCTATGCTTGAAATCTATTATAGCATCCATAGATAGTCCCAAGTCATGATGGACGACATGTTAATGTGGGTCCATGACATATATGTGATTACGAGATCTTGTTAGCCACTTGTCAAAGTGGTGATGTGTTTAATCGATATCCAGAACCGATTACTCTAGTTGGATGACGATGTGATATGTTCTATTGGATGTACCATTATTATGTTCTGATATGAGAATTGATTCTGTTATAATCTGTTTTCTGAACATGATATGTTCGGAATTCGTTTACTAACTTTTTTACCTTAATGTTATTCACTAGGCTTTAGCTCACTATTTATATATATATGTAGGTGAGCGTGTGCTGGACCAGGCCTGAGGGCTTCTGTCTGACTTCTGTTTTGTCAAGCCAACCACCGTGCCTCATGTGGAGGTTCCTGAAAGTCAATGTGATCAAGATGTTTTGTGATCAAGTTTTAAGCTCTTAATGTCTTTTGTTTATTTTGTAACTAGGGCTAAGTCCCGTTCTGATTTATTTGTATATAAAGATGATGTGAGACTGATGTGATGTTAGCGTATATTATATTTGTATATAAAGTTTAAATTTTCTTTGTCCCATATAAGTCAACACAGCTCATTGGACGATTATATTTATGTATTTTCTTTCACTAGCCCCTTATTTTGTGATTCTATTTCTGAGGTCGTAGGTAATCTTAGGATTATTGGTCAGTTATGACACTAAACCTATAGGGACGGGTTTGGGTGGTGACAACACCGGTAGATGTGAGTCTACATTTGACCAAGAATAATGGTGAGAGTGTCTCTCAGCTAGAATATTCTCGGGTTATTGGAAGTTTGATGTATCTGATGAGTTGTACAAAACTGGATATAGCCTACTCTGTTAGAAGACTTAGTAGATACACAAGTAATCCTAATGCTATTCATTGGAAGGGCATTATGCGGGTGTTGGGTTATCTACGCTACACCTGGGATTATAGGTTACATTATACCAGATACCCAGAGATACTAGAAGGATATAGTGATGCTAATTAGATATCTAATATAAAAGACTCCAAATCCGCTAGTGGTTATGTGTTTACCCTCGGAGGGGCAGCCATGTCTTGGAAATCTTCTAAGCAAATGTGTACATAGAGGTCAACGATGGAATCTGAGTTTATTGCTTCGGATAAAACAACTAAAGAAGTTGAATGGCTTTGCTAGTTCCTTGAAGATATTCCACATTGGTCGAAACCTGTGCCTGCTTTTTTTATTCATTATGATAACAAATCAGCGATTGGACGGGTACAGAGTAATATGTGTGATGGAAAGTCTAGACATATTCGTCGTAGACATAATTTCATACGACAACTACTCTCTAATGGAATTGTCTCTCTAGGCTATGTAAAGTCTAAAGACAACATTGCGGATCCGCTAACTAAAGGGTTAACTCGAGAGTTAGTAGAAACGTCGTCAAGAGGAATGGGGTTAAGGCCTTTCGTAAAGTTACCGGAACGAAAAACCCAACCTAGTTGACTGGAGATCCCAAGATCTAGGTTCAAAGGGACAACCTAATTTCGTGTAACAGGCAAGTCACTGAAGAGGTAAATCCTCTTGCCCATTCCTTTGTACAGTGATACCCTATTGGAGTAGAAGGTTACGCTAATGCTTTTAATAACCTAAGTGATATGATAGTCAACCATGGTATAAAGAGATACCTTATATAGGTCACCTATGTGAGTGCGAAGTGAGGCCGCTTCTTTAAGAATTGGTAAGGTCGAATTCTTTATAACCACTCACTGAACCAGGCTAGTGTTCTAGGGCCATACCGGACACACAAGTGAGAACAAGAACAATGGTTGCACTAACTCTTGTGTGAGGTCTATTGTCTCGGTTTACATAAACGACAGAACAGTTCAAG
>NW_021026203.1:1353286-1390644 GCF_004153795.1 Camellia sinensis
CTTTTTTTCATTGAAACCAATTTTAGTTGAAAGATAACTCCTTAAGGGAGATTTTTACATAAAATAGAGGTCCAGAATAATTTTTTACATTTTTATAAAAATTTTGAAAGTTGGCTGCGAAAACAGATTCTAAGGCACAATACCCAAAGCAAGAAGATTTGTGAGAAAGGGATCCACTAAGGGAAATTTTTAACATTTAAGCATAAATGTAACAAAAATAGAGCCTTCAGCCCCTAGTTCTCCCAAGCTATGTCCTTGGAGGTGGCATATCACCAGCACCTGAAAATGGTTTCCCAAGTAGGGTGAGCCAAAGCCCAGTAGAGTTAAACTAACACAATATATGAGATTTAACTAAGATATAAATGTTAGGCATATATATTCAATAATCATGACAACACATATTTCCCACATAAGTATGCGATACCAACATCCACATCTCAACCCATTTCCTTCTACTCATTTCAAGTTAATCGATTTCATTTCAATTCGTAGGCCAACTTTGTAGTTCTTCGAATGACCCAACTGAGATTACAACTCAGGGGTTTTCAATCAACATAACTATCACATAAACACTTCAATTTTTCCATTTTACGAAAATTTCATCCGCGGAATCGGCACCCATGTACGCATAAGATTTTGGGACTTTCATCCTAAACACTCTGACCAACTTAGTTTTCAATGGAGTCCATCCCCTATCTCCTTCCAAAACATGGAGTGCATCTCCTTTCTCCTCCCCAAAACATTATACATATACAATGTATTTAAAGATACCATCATATTCAATGACATTCAATTACACATATTCAATGTTTCAACACACCGTCATATTCAATGACATAATTGAGTGATTAGTTTCAATCCTCAAATTCGCCATCCGTCTAAACCTAGACGGATTGAAAGAAATCAATCCGCAACCATCTGCTCTTCATCACGCATCCGTCCAAAATGCGGCGAATCGGTTCGGTTTGATCGGTTTAAGCGGATCGATATATCCACTACTCACTCCTGTGTCACATAGAACTCCACTGCATAGAACTCTATCATCACTATCACATACCAATCACGCTCATTGGGTGAATATCGTCGAAGAAGTCCAAATCAATTTAGCAGATCGACGGTGATGGCCATTGTGAATAAAGAGAAGCCAAATCTGCAACTTCTAATAGCCAGATTTGTGACCTTTGCCCCCAAAACCCAAACAGTTCCTAGCTCGCGTCGCCTTGGTGTTGTGTACGAATTTTTTGAGAGAGACAGAATGTAAAAACTCTCAATTGCTTAAATATGTATGTATTATTTGTTTGTATGTCAGTATGTATTGTTGCGAGTTATAGATATGGAGAGAGTATAGGGAGAAATACTGATAAATCTGTTTGGTTTCATAACAAGTCTCTCTCGATTCAATCTCCTAAACAGATAATTCACTGCGCCTTTTGTTCAAATCCATCGGTTCTTCGCAAATCTCTCATATCCATCTTTCAATCTCATCTCATATCCCAATATCTGCTTTGCAGATTCATAGGTCTCTCTTTTTCTCTTTCTCTCTCTCTCTCTCTCTCTCTCTCTCTCTCTGATTGTGCTGTGTAAGGAGAGAAAATAATTGTCTATGTAAGGAAGAAGAGATTAGAGATGAAGCCAAAGTCAAGTTGTTGTTATTGTTTAGATTTCTTTTCTTTTTTTTCTTGACTTAGATCTATTTTTATTTTTGTTTTTATTTTTGTTGTTGTTATGGATGTGGATGTTGATGAAGAAGAAACAGATTGCAAATTGATCAGATAATAGGATTTCAATAGATACTAGGATAGATCTGTTCAAAATTTGGACAAATAATAAAATATGGTAAGAGAGAGATTAGTGTTGTTGTTGCAGTGAATAATTCCAACAGATAGAAAACAAGTATGTGAAATTTTAAACTCACAAATTTTAAACAGATAGAAAAAAATTTTGAACAAGTAGACAAAAAATTTCAACAGATAAATATAAATTAGAACAGATAGTCAACAAAAAGTGCAATGCCCCCCAAAAAAGTACAAATAATCCAACTCATAAGAGAAATGAATATAACAAAGTTGGGGTATTTCCATTCATTAGAGTTCGTATTACAAAAGATATTGCATGCATCATACATTCATAAATGTTCATCCTGAATCTATAGCATGTAATACTAGTTAATAACAACAAAATAATGCCCTACGGGCTTACTTCTTTTCAAGACATTACTTGGTTACTACAAAAGAGAATCATAAGCTCTGTACATATAAAACCCTAGGCTTGAATAAACATTTAACTACAAAATAACAAAATAGAGCCTCCAGCTCCTAAGTCCTTCCAAGCTACATCCTTGGAGGAAGCATATCACCAATACCTGAAAATGGTTTCCTAAATAGGGTGAGCCAAAACCCAGTAGAAACAGTCTAACACAATATATGAGATTTAACTAAGATATAAGTGCCAGATATATTCCATGTTTATTACAGATGCACATTCTTCACATGATCACACAATACCGACATTCACATCTAGATCCATTCTCATTTATTCATTTCAAATTAGTTCATTTCATTTCAACTCAAAAACCACATTTATACTTTTCCGAATAACCCAACTGAGACTACAACCCAATGATTTTCAATCAACATAACTATCACATAAACACTTCAATCTTGCCATTTTACGGAAATTTCGTCTGCGGGATCAGCACCCATGTATACATAAGATTTCGGGACTTTCACCCTGGACACTCCGGCTAACTTAATTTTTAATCGAGTCCATCCCTTATCTCCTCTCAAAACATGGAGTACATCCCCTTTCTCCTCCCAAAACGTTATACATATACAATGTATTTACAAGTACCATCATATTTAATGACATTCAATTATACATATTCAATGCCTTAACATACTGTCATATTCAATGACATAATTGAGTGATTAGTTTCAATTCAACTAATCCTCATACAATTTCTACAACAATCATAGCTATCCTGTACCGATATCCCAATATAATTATTTCTAAACAGATATACAATCCTTATAACAGATAATCTATCAAATTTTCATAGGTAAGTGATTTAAACAAATCCAACTACACCATTCTTTCATACATCCTCCCAATTTCACATTTCTCATATCAATTCCATTATTTATACAAAATAAATTATTCCAAACATTTTAGGAAAAAACTCCCCATTTTCCAAATATTGACCCAAATAACACAAAACAACCTCACATCAAAACCCCATGATCAATTATATAACACCACATAGAAACCCTCTTTCTAAATCATGAAACCAAAACCTAGGTTTTCTCCAAACACCCCAAATCTCACCAGATATACATAACAACAAATAACGAGGTTAAAGCTCATAACAAAATGTAAAATATCCCTACCTCAAGTGTAAATGTCCAAAGGAGAATTTGTGGAACTTCAAAAGTGACGAAATCAAACTCTATTCGGATGAAATGGTAGCTCTTGAAATGCTCCAACTCTTTATCAAAGGGAGTAGGGTAGAGAGACCCTTAGATCCTAGGAGATTTGTAGAGAAAAGTCGGTTTTTAGAGAGAAATATTCAATCTAGGGTTTTTGAGTGAAAAGATACAAAAATTCTATGTAAAAATGAGCTACTGCGATCTAATATACGTGAGGCTCGCTCGAGCGAAAGAGTTGTCGCTCGAGCGACCAGACACAATAAGTGACCTCGCTTGAGCGCAAAAAGCGTCACTCAAGCCAGAATACATATCTTTAGAAGTTTTACAGACGCACACCGTCGCTCGAGCGAAGAACACTACCCTCCCAAAATCTCTGCAGCTCTACAAAAATGCTGGGAGTTTACAAAGCTCGATCGAACGCAAGAAGCCTCGCTCGAGCCAAGAAGCCAAAATCTGGGCAACACCATTCTAGACCAACTAGCAACCAACCTATCCCAAACATGCCCAAGACATTCCAATACTCAAAATAGGAAAGGAAAAAGAGAGAAAGAGACATGAATAACAATATTAAGCCACGAAATCCGAGTCCGAAATACAATAAAGGTCGGGTCAAAACCAGAATCGCTATAATCTTTCCCCTTAAGGAATTTCGTCCCCGAAATTTCAAATCATATTTCAAAACCATGTTTTAGCCAATTTCCAAAATTATTACAAATCAATTCTCAATCCCCTGACCCACCTACCGGTTAGTCAATCCTTTCACAAGATGAGCAAATTCACAATATAGATCTTAACATATATTACCAATATGCATCTCTCATAGCTTTAAACAACTTCACTGCGTATATCTAATATTTCCAAAGCACATTCAATGTTTATGATAAACTCGCATTTCCAAAACTTAAACAACATATACAATGTTCATATTAAGCTTGCATCTTCGAAACATAGTTAACATATACAACATTCTCATAATTCAAAACATATACAATGTCTTTACAGTTCGTGAACAAGATTAAAATCTCAGCATATGCTCAAACATCAACAAATAAGTCCAGATATTTCTCTCGTCAATCCAATTCACGCTCCCAAGTTGCTTCCTCAACCCTGCGATGTTTTCACAATACTTTGACCAAGGGAATTGTCTTGCCTCACAAGACTTGGTCCCGTCTATCCAAGACTCTCACCGGTCTCTCCTCATACGAGGCATCCTCATCTACCTTTAAGTCAGTCCAATCCAACACGTATAATGGATCCGGCTTATACTTCGAAAGCATACTACTATGAAATACGTCATGCACTCCGGAAAGTTGTGGTGGTAACGCCAAATGATAAGTAACCTCTCCAATCCGCTCAAGGATCTCAAAAGGTCCAATAAATCGAGGGGACAGCTTCTCGCTCTTCCCAAATCTCATAAGACCCCGCCTAGGTGATATCTTCAAAAAGACATGGTCTCCCACCTCAAAAGACAAAGGTCTCCTCCTACGGTCGGCATAACTCTTTTAGCAACTTTAGGCCGTAACCAATCTCTTACAGATAAGTGCAACTTTCTCCGTCATTTCCCGAACCAACTCTGGACCTAACAAAGGTGCATCACCCACCTCGGCCCAACACACTGGAGATCTACACCGTTGGCCATACAAGGCCTCAAACGGTGCCATGCCAATACTCGATTGGAAGCTGTTATTGTAGGCAAACTCCACTAAGGGTAAGTGTCTCTCCCACGACCCCTTAAAGTTAAGGACACAGCCTCGAAGCATATCCTCAAGGATCTGAATAGTACGCTCAGACTGCCCGTCAGTCTGAGGCTAGTAAGCTATGCCAAAAGTCAGTCTAGTACCCAAGGCACCCTACAAGCTCTGTCACAGCCGAGCTGTAAAACGTGGATCTCTATCCGAATCGATAGTCATAGGGACCCCAGGCAATCTCACTATGTCCCTCATGTACAGGTTGACAAGATAATCTACCGAATCACTTACGTGCATAGGAATAAAATGCGCTGACTTGGTCAATTGGTCAACTACCACCCAAATGGCATCACTACCCTGTTGAGTCCTCGGAAGACCCACAACAAAATCCATCGTAACATACTCCCATTTCCACTCGGCTATAGGCAAAGGCTGTAACAAACCCGCTGGCCTCTGATGTCCGGCCTTCACTTACTGACAAGTAAGGCACTTCGATATGAACACGGCTACATCCTTCTTCATATCCCTTCATCAAAACTGGCAACTAAGATCATGGTACATCTTTGTGCCTCCCGGATGCACCGCAAGGCGTAAATAGTGAAACTCTTGGAGTACTTCCTCTCGGCAAGACTCAAACACGAACAAATGATCACGGTATCTCACACTCTGGTCGGGATACACAGTCAAGCCCTTCTCTACCTTCCCATTGGAAATCTTCTCCCGGAGGGATTCTACGTCAAGGTCACCTTTCTACGCTTCTAACACTCGGTTCAGAAGTGTAGGTTGTGCAACTAGTGAAAAAAAGGTTGCAGACTCAACAGACTCGTCCAAACGCAAGTCAAACTCACCAAGAGCACCCAATATTTCCCATTCCCGGATGGCGATACAAGCTACGCTGCTAATTGATTTTCTATTCAAGGCATCGGCAACAACATTGGCCTTCCCGGGATGATAATGTAACTCAAAATCATAATCCTCTATGAACTCCATCCATCTTCTCTGCCTCAAGTTCAAGTCCTTCTGTGTAAACAGATATTTTAGACTCTTGTGATCAGAAAACATCTCAAATCTCTCTCCATACAGATAATGCCTCCAAATCTTCAAGGCAAAAATCACTGCTACTAACTCTAAGTCATGAGTAGGGTAATTCCTTCCATGGGTTTTCAACTGCCGTGAGCCATAGGCCACTCACTACCTTCCCCTCTTAAATCAAAACCCAGCCCAAGCCTTCTCATGAAGCATCGCAATACACTAAATAGCCCAAACCCCTCTCCGGAATAATCAAGACTGGAGCAGTGGTAAGTCTAACATTAAACTCTGGGAACGACTTTTCACAAGTCTTACTCCACACAAATTTAATTCCTTTCCTCGTCAGCCTAGTCAAAGGTGAGGCTAATCTCGAGAAGTCCTTTACAAACCGACGGTAATACCAGGCCAACCCCAAGAAACTACGGATCTCGAAAGCATTCTTAGGTTGTGCCCAATCTTGCACTGCCTCTATCTTGGATGAATCTACATCACCCCTTCCCCCGATACCGCATAGCCTAAAAACTTAACCTCTTTCAGCCAGAATTCACACTTCCCAAACTTAGCATACAGCTTATGGGCTCTAAGCAACTCAAGCACCACTCATAAGTGTTCCTCGTGCTCCTCCTTAGAGGGTGAGTAAATCAAGATATTGTCTACGAAGACGACCACAAAACGGTCTGAGAACTCTCGGAAAATTCAGTTCATCAAATCCATAAACACAACCGGGGCATTGGTTAGCCCACAAGGCATCACTAGAAATTCGTAATGGCCATACCGTTTATGGAATGTCGTCTTTGGGATATCTTCATCCCTCACTCTCAACTGGTGATAACTCGACCTCAGGTTTATCTTAGAGAAGCAACAAAACCCTTTCAACTGATCAAACATATCATCTATACGAGGCATTAGGTACTTATTCTTAGCAGTTACCCGGTTCAACTTCCGATAATCAATACAAAGTCGCAACGCTCCATCTTTCTTTTTAGCAAAGAGAGCTGGTGCACCCTAATGTGAAGTACTAGGGCGAATAAAACCCTTATCTAATAATTCCTGGAATTGAATCTTCAACTCACTCAGTTCAGCAAGTGCAAACTGATACGATGCCGTACCAGGCACTAAATCAATAGAGAACTCGATCTCTCGATAAAGTGGTAAACTAGTAAGGTCCTCGAGAAAAACATCGGGGTATTCACAAACCACCCACGGCAACTCAACCCGAACTTCATCACACTCCCTACTCAAAAGCTAGCAAGAAAACAACTAAGTTCACTTCACCCACGCGGATCATATATCGGTGACAAGACTCTATCCACCCGGTCCCCCAAGAAATAAAAGCAATCACCGCTCAAGGTACATATAGTAACCCTCTGACGGTAGCAATCTATGACAGCCTGGTATAACAATAACCAGTCCATACCGAAAATAACATCAAAGCTAGACATGTCAATCAATATAAACACAAATAGAAGTCGACGACCAGCGACCTCTATGTCACAATCCCAACATCCATGTTTCAAAATAATCTCACCACCAATAGGTGACTCTACACAAATAGGAGATGCTAACTGTACCAACTCCAACCCGGAAACTAATGCAAATGCAGACGAAATAAAAGAATGGGATGCACCCGTATCAATCAACACATTAGCAACTGAATTGCAAAACAAGAAGATACCTCTTAAAACAGAAGGAGTAGGTACTAAATCCGCTGCTGTAACAGCATACACGCGTCCTGTAGGTCTCTGCTCAACCTGCTCACCTCTCGAAGCATAAGACTACTGTACTGACTGAGCCGAAGAAGCTCCCTGATTGGCCCTCGAGGCTTGTGCTGACTGTGCTGGCTGGTGACTCTGTGTCTGCCTTAAACCAGAAGCACCAAATATGCCACCCAACTGTGGGCAAAACCTTTTCAAGTGCCCCGTCTGTCTACATTGATAACAAGTGAGTGGCTGGCCTTTCCCTTGGCCTTGGTCCTGAGAACGAACCGAAGACGTTGTCACTCGCTGCCCTCCTCCTCTCTGCGGGCAAGCTAAAGACTTGTGGCCCAACTGACCACATTTGAAACAAGTAACATCTCCCTATCTACCCCTCGCAGAACCCAAACTCGGTACTAGAAAAGTGGAGCTTGACTGAGCTCTTTGGGACAACTGGGGGTTAGAACCTATTTGCCCTTTGTTGTCCCCCCTAGTTATCCTGGCTCCTCCTAAAGCCCCTCATTCTCTCCTCCTCTGCATGCATGATAGTCTCAAGATGGGCTGCAGCCTCCACAAGGCGCCCATAGTCCCTAATCATCGATCCGGCCACTCTGAACATGAGCTCAGTCCTCAGCCTTTTCTCAAATTCCAAACACCGGCGCTCCTCTGTCGCCACTAACTCCGGTACAAACTTCAACAAACTAGTGAAAGTAGCCTCAAACTCAGCCACTGGTATATTCAGTTGCACCAACTTGGAGAATTGAGCCCTCAACTTCTTTCTTACTGTAACAGGTAAATACTTGTCCTCGAAGGCGTCAATGAAGGCCTCCCAAGTCCCTCCAATGCATCCCCACGCATACTTCCACCATTGACCCGCGTCTCCCTTCAGCTGGAAGGACGCCAAGGTCACTCTCAAACCCCCGTCTTCGATGCCGAGCATCTCAAACGTCTTCACCATCTGTTCCAGCCACTCATCAGCCTTCAGTGGCTCCTTGGGATCATCCAAAAACTCGTCCGGATTCAACCAAAAGAACTCTTTCTTCAGAAAAAATGGTCCTGCCTCAGCTACTTAGGCCTGGACTTGATTCTCAGCCCTGAGAATGTCCATGGATTCCCTTAATGCTCCGGCCATTTCACGAGCTAAGGTGCCCATGGCCTGTTGACCAACTGGTTCAGCCACATTAGCCTAACCAACTCCTTCCTCCTATGCCGGAATATCATCCTGTATCGGCATCTCCTGCCGTCTAGGCCTACCATACTTACCACCACCACGTCCACGTTCTGACATCCTAATTAAGGTAACAAAAGAAATTAGCACATTGATAAATGTGCCGAAGCTAACTCACTCGTGTCCTCGTGTCCTAATGCAATGGACAACACCAATCCACTCCACATAAGCACGTAGTCACGGAAACACATACGAATTTCATTTCCGGATAATGACCGTCCTGCGGCGTTGCTAGAGTTCCGGTTAGAAATGACAGTGATCAAGTGCCTTTCCAATAGGACTCCCAAAAACCTATGGATTCGATCAACATCCTAGAAATCAAATTCCATACCCATATAATCACATAAGCATACAATACATACTGACGTCTCAACCAAGCGAGACAAATCCATTGTGGTAATAACCACTTCCTACGTACCCAAAATATTCAAACTCGGTACTTTCTGATACCAAGTTGCAACGCCCCAAAAAAAAGTACAAATAATCCAACTCATAAGAGAAAGGAATATCATAAAGTTAAGGTATTTCCATTTATCAAAGTTTGTATTACAAAAGATATTACATGCATCATACATTCTTAAATGTTCATACATTCATAAATGTTCATCCTGAATCTACAGCATGTAATACTAGTTAATAACAACAAAATAATGCCCTACGAGCTTACATCTTTCCAAGACATTACTTGATTACAACAAAAGCTCTGTACATATAAAGCCCTAGGCTTTAATAAACATTTAAACATAAAATAACAAATAAAGCCTCCAGCTCCTAAGTCCTCCCAAGCTACATCCTTGGAGGAAGCATATCACCGATACCTGAAAATGATTTTCCAAATAGGGTAAGCCAAAACCCAGTAGAAACAGTCTAACACAATATATGAGATTTAACTAAGATATAAGTGTCAGATATATTCCATATTTATTACAGATGCACATTCTTCACATGATCACACGATACTGACATTCACATCTAGATCCATTCCTATTTATTCATTTCAGATTAGTTCATTTCATTTTAACTCATGAACCACATTTATACTTTTTCGAATAAACCAACTTAGACTACAACCCAGTAGTTTTCTATCAACATAACTATCACATAAACACTTCAATCTTGCCATTTTACGGAAATTTCGTCCTCGGGATCGACACCCATATATACATAAGATTTCAGGACTTTCACCCTGGACACTCTAGCCAACTTAATTTTCAATCGAGTCTATCCCCAGCCTCCTCCGAAAACATGGAGTACATCCCTTTTCTCTTCCCAAAACGTTATACATATACAATGTACTTACAAGTATCATCATATTCAATTATACATATTCAATGTCTTAACATACCGTCATATTCAATGACATAATTAAGTGATTAGTTTCAATTCACCTAATCCTCATGCAATTTCTATAACAATCATAGCTATCCTCCAATGATAGCCCAATATAGTTATTTCTAAACAGATATACAATTCTTATAACAGATAATCTATCAAATTTTCATAGGTGAGTGATTTAAACAAATCTAACTACACCATTCTTTCATACATTCTTCCAATTTCACATTTCTCATATCAATTCCATTATTTATACAAAATAAATTATTCCAAACATTTTAGGAAAAGACTCCCCATTTTCCAAATATTGACCCAAAGGTCAAAATCATCTATTTTAACACAAAACAACCTTACATCCAAACCCCATGATCAATTATATAACACCACATAGAAACCCCACTTTCGAAATCATGAGCCCAAACCCTAGGTTTTCTCCAAATACCCCAAATCTCACCATATATGCATAACAACAAATAACTAGATTAAAGCTCATAACAAAGTGTAGAATATCCCTATCTCAAGTGTAGAAGTCCAAAGGAGAAATGGTGGAACTTCAAAAGTGACGAAACCAAACTCTATTCGGATGAAATGGTAGCTCTTGAGATACTCCAACTCTTTATCAAAGGGAGTAGGGTAGAGAGATCCTTAGATCCGAGGAGATTTGTAGAGAGAAGTAGATTTTTAGAGAGAGAAAGAGCCGATCTAGGGTTTTTGAGTAAAAAAATACAAAAATTTTGTGTAAAAATGAGTTACTGCAATTTGATATACGCGAGGCTCGCTCGAGCAAAGGAGTTGTCGCTCAAGCGACCAAACACAATAAGTGACCTCGCTCGAGCGCAAAAAGCGTAGCTCGAGCGCAGAATACACACCTTCAGAAGTTTTACAGACACACACCGTCACTCGAGCATAAGAAGCCTCCCTCGAGCACAAGAAGCCTCGCTCGAATGAAGAAACCAAAATCTGGGTAACAGCATTCTAGACCAACTAGCAACCAACCTGTCCCAAACATGTCCAAGATATTCCAATACTCAAAATAGGAAAGGAAAAAGAGGGAAATAGTCATGAATAACAATATTAAATCACGAAATTCGAGTCTGGAATACAATAAAGGTCGGATCAAAACCGGAATCGCTATAAAAAGTTAATAGATAAATTAAAGAATAAAATTGAAAACAAAATATCCTTCAGAACAAACAAAAGGGTTTTTCACCAAATTATTTCACAAAGAGTAGACTTCTTATCAATAAAAAATATCCACTTAATCTAAGGCCTTATACCTTCTTTAATTTTGACATTTCAACAATTGACCCTATTAAAATTTCCCTATCGTTAATCTTCCGTTAGTTTATTTAACAAAATATGTCAATATCATGCTGATTTCATGTATTATGAGTCAAAAATTCCAAGATTGCCCTTATATATTCAAATAGTATATTTCACTGACTTCCCTTGAGGTTTTACAAAAAAATTAATGTTACAAAAAAATTAATGATGACCCATATATTATTTTAGTAATGTTGAACAAAATTATTAAATTCTATACAATATTAAAAAAAAAATCTAAGATATTATAAAAATATTTAAACATTGATAAAATAATTAAAAAGAAATCATATCTCTAAAATTAATGTTATTATAGATAATACCTTAATAATTTTACATAAGATTTATTTCACACTACATAACTAATGCAAAGTTTATCATTTGAACTAACGTATTTATTGTTTGAACCTTTTTTTTTAATTTATAAAGAAAGTTAAAATAAATTAACTTCTTTATTTTTTAAACAAAATGAACTCTTTGGATCCATGAAACAATCCTTGAATATTACATAAATTTGTAACTGAATCATGTTTTACTCTATAATTTGAATATGTTTTCAATGCTCTATGTTTTGCTCTATAATGTGAGAAAATCTTAAGCCTTTCATATTCGGTTCATCAGTATATATAAATCTATAATAATTATAAAAAAAATTAAAAATTAAAGTATTATATCTATATGTGTTACTAAACCCTAACTTAGATCAATAAACGTGTTTAAATAATAAATGAAAATTTAATCTAATGTAAAAAAAGAATCATTGCTTTTTTGTCCATTTTTTCAGCATCTTTTCCCTTTCATCAGTGCTACCTAGCATCATCCAATACCACAACTTACGAAACATGATTTTTTTTTTTTTTTTAAACATATTTGTGTATTAAATTTTTTTAAAGAAAAATAAACATAATAACATTTTGTATTTATAATTAAAAAAAATAACTTATAAAAATTACCAAATGCTACCTCATAAATATATTTAAAAAATTTTCATTTTTATCTTTTCACAATCTTATATTATTTTTAAATTTTTATTTTTAAATTTTAATTTTTATCTTTAAATCTTTTAATTTTCATTCCATGGATTTTTTTGAAAAGGGGTCAATACTTCTCACCTTATTAACAAAAATTTTAAAAATAAATATAAAAGTAAAAAAAATCTAATCACGTTACAATAAAAATAAATTAAAATTAATTAATAAGAAATGAAAGATAAAAAAAAATTATTTAAGAATAATAAACAATTTAAATAATTTGTCATTTCTTACATCGAATTAGAATGAAATTTTACTTGAAGAAAGAAATTATTCGAAAATAATAAAATACTCAAATAATTTGTTATTTATTACATCTAAAATCTATATCTCCATCTTTGTTTCTCTCATTTAAATTATTTTTATTAAATTAAATATTAAAATTAATTCAAACAAGAAACATGCATATTCTTTCTTACTTTCATTAATGGTTTTTTTTTTTTTAACTTAAAAAAGTTCAAAAACTTATAGCAGGAAAAAAAATACTAAGTCCAAGAATTACCAAAAAAAACTGTGAAAAATAAAATGATAGTTTAATATATAAGTAAATTACACTTCCCTTGAGGTTATGAATAGTATTTAAAGGGTATTATGGTCATTTGCATAACTAAGTTAACAACGTTTGGGCTAAATTAATAGGAGAGAAGGATCTTGACAATGTCAAAAAAAATAAGAGGGGTTAATGTAATTTCAAATATCATAAGGGAAACCCCTACAATTGTCAAAAACCTCACTGGAGGTAACTGTAATTTACCCTAAAATTTATGAACTAAGACATTTTGCCTAGTGCTTGTGCAACACCATTTGTAGTGCGAGATTGTAGATTCAACTCCTATAGAGAGGAGTTCGATACCTTTTGTGATAGTTTATATATCCATCATTATGAGAGTTACATGTATTTACTACATGAAGTGAATTCACATCTAATTTTCAAAAAAAAAAAAAAAATGTAATGTAAACAGAAAACAAGAAACGAAAGCGTTAAGAAGAAAACCAAAAACGAAAGTATTACTAAGATTTAAAATCTATCAAGTCCAATTAAAAATATGAGAGGCACGTTGTAAAATGAGGCAAGTGAAACATACGACAAAAAGGATTTTCTGAACTATCCGTTTAGTTTATAGGTAATTATTGGATTAGTCAGAAGCATGAATCTAAAATTAATCACCATCCTTTTGCTTTCCATAATCATGTTTTCCAGTCACACCAGAAAAGTTACTTGTAGTAATGAAGCTAAAGGCATATATAATAATTAATCTCTATTACCGACTGCTTCAATTAAATTCCGCTCTCTGCATTCTTTGGCGGATTCTCTACAATGCTCAGCCCATCTTCAGAAGCAATCACTGCAGTGCATCTGCATTTTACTCAATGTTTGTGTGTGAGAGAGAGAGAAAAACCAAAACATTGTCCATGTATCAGTTTCCTTTAGAAATAAAATAAGAATAACCCAGAAAGAAGGGT
Organism: Camellia sinensis; assembly: GCF_004153795.1. Taxonomy (NCBI): domain Eukaryota; kingdom Viridiplantae; phylum Streptophyta; class Magnoliopsida; order Ericales; family Theaceae; genus Camellia; species Camellia sinensis. Next base: position 1,367,504 of record NW_021026203.1, read on the forward strand.
GTTTAAAACCACTATCAGAAGTAGACAATGTGAAAATGGTTTATCATTCCGAAGCAGCTACCTTTAGCTATCGTGATGATTCACTTGACTATTTATGGAGGAGAAAATTATCGAATAGAACTGACAAGAAACACAAAATTAAGTTATACTTAGATGAGTAGGACCATCAGAAGCCCAAGCGAACCCTCGGTTTAGAACACTGAGCCATATGATCCGAAGGATCTAATCAATGGGCAATATCTTACAAGAGTGTGTCATAGAAGTAGCATGGAGGCGCTACTGCACAATGACTCCATACTCAGCTCAAATTTGTAGGCCTTGCTCCTGATCTAGGCAGGCATCAATGCCCTAAGGGCATAACGTTATGAGCTTCAAGTACGTAGAGTGGAGCTTTTAGACCATAGGTATCATTTGCTTTAATCTCCACTTGGGGAATAACATAGCTCAACAAATAGAGGGAGTGATAATGGAGGCACACATGTCCTCATATTGTAGGTCTATGTCTTTCAAACAATGGTAGGCACATGGAGGCTCCTAATGATGTGGCAATGACATATGATAAGGTGGGGCAATGTCCCAAAACATGTCACCGAGGATAGTAAACGTCAGTGTACAAGGCTCCACTTACAATAAGGTCTAGGAGACGTAGTAGGTAGGCGACATTTCCACCATTTTTTAGGACAAGCTGATTTTTGTGACTTAGGCTTGCATCTTAGCGTTGGGAGTGGATAGCACTTGCCATCACTCCGAGTCGTGACCTCTGCATGCCATTGAGGATAGTATCACAATTTTATTCATTTAGTTAATTTTTCTGCAAATTCTTATCTATCCATCAAGCATAAACAAATGTCATCCATGCAAAAACAGAAGAAGGTTACAAGGCAACTTGGAACTTACGGGATCTTAGAAATGACTCCATGGTCTACAACCCCATCAATATTGTCAAGAGTGTTGGCTACTTCAACTGCGGGTAAAAGCAATGGTCCTCTAAGAAAATATCATACAACATGGACAAAAACATAGGAAATTAAGGCGATCACCATGATAGTCATATCATACCAAGGTTTTGTATTGGTGACGTAAATATAACATCAAGAACATTATGCCCTTCTCTAGTGATTAGTGGGAAGTCGCCTCCCGTTGGACCTGCATGGCCTATAGATGGTCTCCTCCATACCTGTAATTATGCGATTGCGGTCATAATTATGAAAGTTATTTAAGCATTGTTTGGTGCAGCTTATAGGGGCTGCTTTATGTGCCAGAGTGTTACTAACTTCTGCTTACACCTTATGAGACAAAAATAGCTAAATTGAGCTAAGAAAAACTGACTATTAAGAAGCTTAGAAAGGGGTTTAGCTTCTGCTTTCAAATTATCAGCCTTAAAGCTTTAAGAAGTTGCACCAAATAGGCTCTTATTATTCTACATATGAGAAAAGGAATTGTCATTGTGATGACATCATGCCATACTATCATAATGAGAATACCTCCACATCACCTAAAAATAGGTCTTCAATCTCTTCTGCAGTTTCCATCCAGTTGAACTGACACAAGACTTTTAAAATGTCAATTACGTCAATTAACCCTTATTTTGGTAAATTATTTCCAGCAATTTATGCCAATAATGCATATGACAGCTTACAGATTTAATTAAAACTGGAATTGAACCTTCTAGATCACTTTTGTATTGTTTCTCTGTGACTATGAATACAAGTTTCTCAGCAGCATTGAGTATATTCTGTGAAGGAAAAGAAAGACAAAAAGTTTTGATCAAGAAATCAAAAATGAAATGGAAATAACATAACTTGAGTCCAACAAATAACAATATTTTGACTCACCTTCTCTTGAATAATAGATTCCTCCCCTTGCAATCTCTGACGCCCAATTACAGAAATAAGTGTTCTTTCTTCAATAATATCAGCATCGTTGAATGCAAAATCAATCTACAAAATAACGAGTTAAACGACAAGTGCAACAGTATAAAGTTTACGAAAAAGCATACAAGTGATCAATGAATTCATGGCGTCATTTAATAGGACCAATCTAGAAAACCTTCTAAAAAGACATTTATCAAATTCCAGTGGGAATTTGCACACCCTTTTCATTTCCCCTGAGATTTTTTCTAAATTGATCTTTATATATGTTACTTTTTAAATAAAGTAGCACACAGATTCACATTTTTTTTTTTGTCTGCTTTCAAATTAGGATACAAAGAGAGCTGTCTAAAGCATGTAAATACTCACAAACACTAGTTAAAATGCAACCTAGTCATTGGATACTTAGAAATCGTGCACACTTGAGAAGTATCTTGGTAGTGATCCAATGGAATTCCTGCCTTCGCTGCTTCACTGGCACTACCAACAGATCTGCATCACACCAATGAAAATTAAACTTACTTTGTGATTGAAAATAAACAAGTCTAATAAACAGGCTTTTAACTTGCACCAAGTCAAGAGAATGACTGATAATCATTGACATGTTCTATCTAGAATGAGACATCTCATCAAATATAAACAACTATACTAGTTTTCATATCACAATCACGTCTGGTAATCTCTCAAGGTCTATTTCTAACCGTGTCTGTTTTATTCCAACAGATACATTTTAAAAAATAATACCGTTAATGCCCAAGAAAACATCATTTTCTTTCCAAACTCATTCTCCAAGCATTATTCAATTATGACATCCTATTTTGATTGAAAGCCCCAAAAGTTAAACGTAATTCCTTTATTTTCTTTAAAAATGCTCTTTTGGTCACAAACCGATAAAAATTTCAAAACCAATCGAATCGAAATCTGTTTTTGTTCAAATTTAAAACACAACTCTTTCATAACCTTACAAACATATTCCAAGTTTACACTTTTGCAATTTGGGCATCAACTTTTTATTTTTTTCAAAATTTCTCTTTTAAGTGAATAAATCACAAATTTTTCAAAAATTCTAATTAAATTATATACAACTCTAAGCTCCCTACAATCAAGTAAAAGTGCATAAAGAAGTGTAGGAAAAATCCTACCTCAAGCTAGAAGAGGAAACAAGCAAAAACCCCAATTTTTGACTTTGTTGGATTTCGATCTTCACCGGTCAAAACGTTGTTCTCACCAAGCTCTTCACTTTGATCTTAAGAACTATGGTCTAAAACTGATTGCTTCGAATAAATTTCACTCTCTGCATTCTTTGGTGTATTCTCTACAATGTTCAGCCCATCTTCAGAAGCAATCACTACAATGCATCAAGGTTTAGTATTGGCAACGTAAATATAACATCAAGAACATTATGCCCTTCTCTAGTGATTAATGGGAAGTTGCCTCCCGTTGGATCTGCATGGCCTATAGATGGTCTCCTCCATACCTCCGCATCACCTAAAAATAGGTCTTCAATCTCTTCTGCAGTTTCCATCCAGTTGAAAGATTTAATTAAAACTGGAAGTGAACCTTCTAGACCACTTTTATATTGTTTCTCGGCGACAATGAATACAAGTTTCTCAACAGCTTTGAGAATATTCTTCTCTTGAATTATAGATTCCTCCCCTTGCAATCTCTAGTTATTAGATACATAGAAATCGTGCACACTTGAGAAGTATCTTGGTAGTGATCCAATGGAATTCCTGCATTCACTGTTTTACTGGCACTACCAACGGATGCAAATATTCCTACTATATCTTTTATAGCTCCCACACGAAGTTGCTGACCCAAATATTGTATAGCCATGCATGAAGCAAGGCCAGATCCTAATCCAACCACCATGCCACTTTTAATGAATGTATCCACAGTGTGCTTGGCTGCAGATTCAAGGAGAGGAGCATTGGGGTGAAGGAGGCTGGATCTAGTAATGCTAACAAGAGAATTCAATCTCCTTCTTGTTGTTGAGTCCAGTCCCAAACCCTTCTTCCGATTTGCCTGAAAATGCAGATTCAGGGTAGAGCTTGAAGGAATTATTGCTGCCACTGCTGCCATCTCTCTCTCTCTCTCTCTCTTACACACACACACACACTCCACTTCCTAACGGATAAGGAAAATTATGCCTGATCGGACCAGAAATTATTATAAATAGGGAAATATCAAAAAAATAATAATAAGAATTATTTAAAATTTTAATTTCAAACTCATAAAAATATTAATGATTTAAGCACTAAATTATGCAAATGGGTGATATACTTTTATGAATTTGTAATTATTTTTCTACTTCTCATTTTTTTTATTTTTTCCCTTATACATAAGGGTTTATTTATTTATTTATTTTAAAAGTCACTTCCATTTAAAAGTTCAAGCACAAAATTTTTTTAAAAAATTGAAATGAGTTTGGATCATTTACCCATCTTAGGAGTATAAATTAGAGGATCAAGTGATACTTCCTTAATTATATGATGTAACACAGATAAGAGTCAAATATGAGTAGAACATGTGAAAAGTAAACTTATTATCTACGCTACTCTCAGAATAAAAGTAGATGCACCAATTATTTATTTTTTGTTTTTAATAGTGAGGAACTATGTCTTTGTTTTTTAGCCCATCATAGAAGCGTAATCTCAAGAATCAAGCAACACTTCTTAAAAGATGCTGCCTTCTTGAAATTTTTGACATTTTAACTTTCTAATTATAATTTTTAACTTTTTTTATTAAAATAATTACTTGCCAAACGACTCTTAAGTTTGTTACGAAGTTGTTTGTTATGTCAATTTATTTTGGTAAAAATATATATATATATATATATATATTTGTTAGGTTATTGTTGTATGTTATTTGTTTTGATATTCTTTTTTTTCAAAAAAAAAAAATTAACAATGTAAAACTTTAATAGATTGATCGGTTCAGTTCCAAAAAAAACCCCACTCAAACTTAATCTTAGTGTAATTTATTGAGTTCAAATTGGGCTTATTAGAGAGTTTTCAAAAAAAAACTACGTATTCAAAAATATATATTTCAAAAAAATATCTAAAATTTGAATATATGATGTAATTTTAAATTTGATATGGTGAAAGTCACATTCAAAATGAATTTGATTGACATAGCATAAGAGAGAAGAGAATGTCTAGCATGAGAGAGAAGTGCTTGCAGGCAAGAAAAGAAGGCCTAGCATGAGAGACAAGTGCCTATCATTTAGCCAAGGAGATTGCCTCAAACCGAACAAGGAGGTTCCAATGTATAGGAAAATGCCCATCATAGAATTGAATACAAAATACATATAAACAAATAAGATTTTCTAAAACTAGACCCTATTAACAAACCTTATAAAATCTTATCCATTCATGTTATGAGATCGATTTCCTTATTGATAAGAGAACTAAATATATAAACATATGGTGTGCTTCAACACCCCTTTGATGGAGGAGGCAAGTCATCCTTGGCTACCAAACAAGACTCTTATCTTCATGTAAGGCCTCTCTTCCTCTAGTACTCTTATATTTTCAAGCTCCAATAGGATGCCAATACTTGGTTTCAATGATCTATTTATAGCCAATCAACTTGCTTCACCTCTCTCTCTCTCTCTCTCTCTCTCTCTCTCTCTCTCTCTCTCTCGCGTTTTTGTTTTTGACTTTTTTTCTCATCTCATCCACCTCTCATCTTCAGTATCTAGCTGCCCATGATGGAATATATTCTATTGATTTGCAGGGACAAAATATGCATCTAGTTCATGTCATAAACATGGAGTTATCTAATGGAAAAATAGAATTTCAATGGAGAGAAAATGTTCTTGTAAGATTTTTGGTGTGTGAGAGTGGTCACTTGGCACATTTGCTAGGCAACTTGACTGAATTCCTTCATCTAACCTTTTACCTCCTTCCAAGGGTATGGCCAATTGAGAGCCAACCAACTAAGCCCAAGTGTGTCAAGAATTTGGTAAATTTACCAATCATATTTGGTAAACAGTTTAGAATTTTGGTTTTTGAATGCAAATGAATAATGTTTCTTTTATAGTTTGATATTTATTGTTGGACTCATTTGTTAATAGTTTAAACTTGTAAAATAATTATTCAAGATAGTATTAGAATTATAGTTCCACGAAATCCTAGAGTCAAATCTTGTCTCCTTTATTATCTGCATTATCATGCACTCAATCTATTTTCTATATTCTGTCCATGTGTTTTAACCATGGTAATCCTTTAACTCTCTGTTGGGGCTCCTTTGCTGCATCTGAGAATCCACCCAACTCACACAAGGAGTCAAAAAATTTAACATTGAAGACCTAAGGTCCCATTGCTTCAATCTTGCTGTTGAGGAGAAGAGAAGACCACCCTCGATCTTCGATTCTCCATTTCCCACATCTTGAGTCCTTATTCATGTTAGGGAGACATCCAAACAACATGAATAAAGTATGAATGACTTAAAAACACAATGTGAAATAAATCTCCAACACTCCTTTACATATACAGCCCATCATATGTAAAGGTGATAGAGAGACAAAAGAGGCAAGGAAAAGAAACTCATGTGAAGATTTGGCCTCGAAAATGACTAAAAACCTCACTGTGATATCATGTTAGAGTTATAAATACGTCTAATCTAAAATCAATTGATATTAGGTGGAGAGACCTATAAATTATATGAGCCAAGCTTGCATGGGTGACTTAGAGAAGTGATTAGAAAGAATAAGATTGAAGCAATGGGACCTTAGGTCTTCAATGTTAAATTTTTTGACTCCTTGTGTGAGTTGGGTGGATTCTCAGATGCAGCAAAGGAGCCCCAACAGAGAGTTAAAGGATTACCATGGTTAAAACACATGGACAGAATATAGAAAATAGATTGAGTGCATGATAATGCAGATAATAAAGGAGACAAGATTTGACTCTAGGATTTCGTGGAACTATAATTCTAATACTATCTTGAATAATTATTTTACAAGTTTAAACTATTAACAAATGAGTCCAACAATAAATATCAAACTATAAAAGAAACATTATTCATTTGCATTCAAAAACCAAAATTCTAAACTGTTTACCAAATATGATTGGTAAATTTACCAAATTCTTGACACACTTGGGCTTAGTTGGTTGGCTCTCAATTGGCCATACCCTTGGAAGGAGGTAAAAGGTTAGATGAAGGAATTCAGTCAAGTTGCCTAGCAAATGTGCCAAGTGACCACTCTCACACACCAAAAATCTTACAAGAACATTTTCTCTCCATTGAAATTCTATTTTTCCATTAGATAACTCCATGTTTATGACATGAACTAGATGCATATTTTGTCCCTGCAAATCAATAGAATATATTCCATCATGGGCAGCTAGGTACTGAAGATGAGAGGTGGATGAGATGAGAAAAAAAGTCAAAAACAAAAACGAGAGAGAGAGAGAGAGAGAGAGAGAGGTGAAGCAAGTTGATTGGCTATAAATAGATCATTGAAACCAAGTATTGGCATCCTATTGGAGCTTGAAAATATAAGAGTTTCATATCAAGTTGTGAAGATAAATAAGATTTCACATTTTTAATTATCTCTAAATTTGTTCCAAATAATATGATATCATCAACATATAAACACAAAATAATACATTCTCCATTATCTTCTTTATAGTATACACAACTATCATGTTCATTGATCTTAAAATCAAATTCTAGAATTATCTTATCAAACTTTTCATGCTACTGTTTAGGAGCTTGCTTAAGTCTATACAAAGATTTAACCAACTTGCAAACGTTATGTTCTTGTCTTTTAACCACAAAACCTTCAAGTTGCTCCATATAAATTTCTTCATCTAAATCTCCATTCAAAAAAGCAGTTTTAACGTCCATTTGATGAATTTCTAAATTATAAATAGATGCTAGAGCAATTAAGATTCTAATGGTTGTAATTATAGAAACAGGTGAATAGGTATCGAAACAATCTATTCCTTTCTTTTGTGTAAATCCCTTAGCTACTAATCTTGCCTTATATTTATCTATACTTCCGTCAGGTTTTAATTTCTTCCTAAATACCCATTTGCAACCGATAGCTTTACTCCCAGGAGGTAGATTAGTCAACTCCCAAGTATTATTTTGAAGTATAGATTCAAACTCACTATTAATGGTTTCCTTCCAAAATGGTGTATCTAAAGATGACATAGCTTTTATAAAAGTATTTGGTTCTCCTTCAGTTAAAAAAGTATAAAAATCATCTCCAAAGGTTTTCTCTATTCCAGTTCTCTTACTTCTTCTAGGTTCTATGTTTAGATGTTCAGAATCATCTCTCAAAGGAATAACACCAGTACTAGTAGTAGAAGTTCTATTTACAACCTGATTTGATATCCTAGTTTTATGTGGAAAAATATCTTCAAAAAATGTAGCTTTACGAGATTCAATTATTGTATTATTAGTAATTTCACTAATTTCAGAATTTATTACTAGAAATCTATTAGCACTACTATTTTGAGCATATCCTAAAAAAACGGTATCGACAATTTTAGGTCCTATTTTCTTAAGTTTAGGTTCTAGAATTGTTATTTTTGATAAACACTCCCACACTTTCAACATTTTAAGATTAGGTACTCGTTTTTTTTCCAGATTTCATAGGGTGTTTTATCATTATCATTCACAATTACTTTATTTAATATAACACAAGCAGTGAGTATCGCTTTCCCCCACAAGCTCTCCGATAAACCAGAACTAATAAGCATTGCATTTATCATATCCATTAAAGTTCTATTTTTTCTTTCAGCTATCCCATTAGATTGTTGAGAATACGGTGAGGTTACTTCATGAATAATTCCATGTTCTTCACAAAAAGTACTAAGGGTGCCTACATTATATTCACCTCCTCTATCAGATCTAAGTTTCTTAATCTTTCTTTCTAATTGATTCTCTACTTCAGCTTTATAAATTTTAAATTTACTAAAAACTTCATCTTTGGTTTTAATTAAATATAAGTAACAAAACTTAGAACAATCATCTATAAAGGTTACAAAATATTTATTTCCAACTCTAGTTAGTGGTCTATTAGAATCACAAACGTCACTATGTATAAGATCTAAGAGTTGTGAATTTGTTTGTACAAATTTATAAGGTTTCTTAGGTTGTTTAGGTTGCACACCTATTTCACATTTGCGTTTAACATCAATAGATGGTTTAGGTATTAATTCTAAATCCATCATTTTCCTAATTTTCCTTAAATTCACATGTCCATGTCTTCTATTGTTGGAGATTTCCTAAAGCTTCAAAACTTTATTTTTTTATTTTTATTTTATTTTGTTATTATTATTTGTATTTATTTATTTCTTTTAATAGTATTATCTTGTTTGAATTTTTAAACTTGTATTTGTTTTCAAAATAAATGGGTGTGTCTGTTCCCAATAGATATCGGAGTCTATTTAAAAGATGACTCTTACTCAGGAAAAAAAAACGTATTCTGATTACATACTCTTTCTCTTCTTGGCTATATCTTCCATATTTCTGGGCAACTGAAACAGACTTGCAAATTCTTCTGGTGTAACTGTGCATTGTGTCAGATTCTTGTGAATTCTTGGGTTGTATCTTGGAGTCGTTTGTGATCATTAGAACCTGCACGGAAGGAGTGTATAACGACTTTAGGATAGCGTCTTTGACGTGTCTCTCCAAATCACACAGGCTATTTTCTTTATCTTCTTCTTATCTTGTATATATGTATTGAATTGTAAAAACCTATTTTTTGAGAAACTGTTTTGCTTTCAATTTTATTCTATAAAATTGATTTAAAATAATTATTATTCAATTCCCACAACAATCTAAAGTCTTTAGTTTTTTAAAAAAAAAAAAATCATTACGTTCTGTATAAATTCAATTCTTACCATTCTGTTCAATACCCATAACGTAGTAATCAAATATTGTTCCATTGTTTTGTTGTTTTGTTTGACTTGGGTGTTTATTTGTTTGATTTCTGAGACACTGCGTTCGGGAAAAAATTATAACTATTTTTTCACTCTTTCACTCATTTGTAATTTTTCATAATTGAAAACCACTCTTGTTTGCATCAATCTCCATAGAAAAGTTAAATAATCCTATTGGCAGGAGTAAAATAGCTGACAGGAAAATTGTGTATTTGACTTGGATTTTATTTTATTTTATTTTATTTTCAGGAAAAGCAAATAGATCATTGACTTGTTGATATTTTTGAGTGGTATTTTATTATTGTTATAATTCTATTTGTTTATTCGGAGGCTACAAAACTTGTTTGGCTTGAATGTTTATTATTATTATTTTGTTTAAATTTGATCTGTATGACATTATTATTGTGTAGTTTTACTGAGTTATAGAGCATTTTATACAATTCATGATATTTGATTAGTATTATTTTGTTTAAATTGATTAGTATCAAAATCTATCATTTTATTTTTTTAAATCTATCCTTAAATAGTTGGTAATTAAATTTACACTTTCAATAACATTAGTATTTATTTTATTGTTATTACAGATTAAGATACTCCTTTGCCCTCTTGTTCTTTAAATGTTTAAAATGGTTAATTTAGAAGAAACTGTTAGTGTGAAACCTGAAAAATTTAATGGTAACAATTTTGAAAGATGGCAAAAACAAACAAAATATTGATTGACCGTGTTAGGTCTTATGTCTGCCATAGAAGATCAGGATTTTATTGAATCTTGGTTGTCACCCGAACAAATCGAATTGCATTGTTATAACAGAATCCTTAGTGTATTGTCTGACCATTTATATGATGTGTATCTGTCAACCACCTCGACTGCAAAAGAACTATAGAAAACCTTAGAGGCCGTATATGGAACTGTAGATGTTGGTATTGATAGGTTCATTGTCTCTAATTTTAATGGTTATAAAATGAAAGATGACATACTTGTGGGAGACCAAATTCATGAGTTTCAATAACTACTTAGAAAAGTAGAAAAGAAAGGGACAATTTTTAGTGAGGAGTTTAAAGTGTCTTGCCTTATCGATAAATTACCTCCATCTTGGAATGACTTTGCTAAGCATCTTAGGCACAAACAAAGAGATCTATCATTAACTCAATTAATCAATACACTTAGGGTGGAAGAGAAGCATAGATCAAATCTAGAAACTGGAAAAGAGAAAACGCCTAAGGTAAATGTGGTGGAGAATGAGAATAAAAATAGTTCCAACAATAGGAATAACTTTTGACCTAAAGGTAAAATTTTCAAGAACAACCTTAAGTTTAAATCTAGAGGTCAAAATAGCAAACACCATAATAACAACTACCAAGCTGATGCTAATAATTTTAAGGGACAAGGGAGTGGCAAAAGGTTGTGCTATGTATGTGGAAGAACCAATCATTATGCTAAGGATTGCTTTTTTAAGAAGACTGATGAGTATAAACCAAGATTCAACAATAAGCAAAGAAATCAAGTTCATAATGCTCAAGTGAATATGATTTTGGAGAAAGAAGAAATTGCCAGACCATCTTTTAAGTATAATCTTAAAATTAATGCTACTTTTGAATATCAAGATTGGTGGTTAGATTCTGGGGGTAATATACATCTGTGTTTTGATTGTGGTTATTTTAAAACTTTCTAGAAATCCAGTAGCGGAAGTGTAACTTTGGGAAATGGATTAATTGCATCAATACTTGGCATTGGAGATATAGATTTGAAGATGACTTCTAGAAAAATCTTAACTTTGTGAGATGTGCGATATGTTCCTAAAGTTAGAAGAAATCTTATTAGTGGATTGTGTTTAGTACAGTTAGGTTACAAAATTATAATGGAATCGAATAAAATTGTAATAAGTAAAAATGATATTTTTATTGGTAAAGGTTTTGTATGTGGCGGTTTATTTAAATTGAATGCATCTTTTGAAGTTAATTATATCTCTTATAATATTTTGAATATTGAAGTTTGTGATTTGTGGCATAGAAGACTTGGACATGTGAATTTAAGGAAAATTAGGAAAATGATGGATTTAGAATTAGTACCTAAATCATCTATTGATGTTAAACGCAATGTGAAATATGTGTGCAAGCAAAACAACCTAAGAAACCTTATAAATCTGTACAAACAAATTCACAACTCTTAGATCTTATACATAGCGACTTTTGTGATTCTAATAGACCACTAACTAGAGCCGGAAATAAATATTTTGTAACCTTTATAGATGATTGTTCTAAGTTTTGTTACTTATATTTAATTAAAACCAAAAATGAAGTTTTTAGTAAATTTAAAATTTATAAAGCTGAAGTAGAAAATCAATTAGAAAGAAAGATTAAGAAACTTAGATCTGATAGAGGATGTGAATATAATGTAGGTACCCTTAGTACTTTTTGTGAAGAACATGGAATTATTCATGAAGTAACCCCACCGTATTCTCAACAATCTAATGGGATAGCTGAAAGGAAAATAGAACTTTAATGGATATGATAAATGCAATGCTTATTAGTTCTGGTTTATCGGAGAGCTTGTGGGAGGAAGCGATACTCACTGACACTGCTTGTGTTATATTAAATAGAGTAATTGTGAATGATAATGATAAAACACCTTATGAAATCTGGAAAAAACGAGTACCTAATCTTAAAATGTTGAAAGTGTGAGGGTGTTTAGCAAAAGTAGTAATTCCAGAACCTAAACGTAAGAAAATAGGACCTAAAACTATCGATACCGTTTTTTTAGGATATGCTCAAAATAGTAGTACTAATAGATTTCTAGTAATAAATTCTGAAATTAGTGAAATTACTAATAATACAATAATTGAATCTCCTGAAGCTACATTTTTTGAAGATATTTTTCCATATAAAACTAGGATATCAAATCAGGTTGTAAATAGAACTTCTACTACTAGTACTAGTGTTATTCCTTTAAAAGATGATTCTAAACATCTAAACATAGAACCTAGAAGAAGTAAGAGAACTAGAATAGAGAAAACTTTTGGAGATGATTTTTATACTTTTTTAACTGATGGAGAACCAAATACTTTTATAGAAGCTATGTCATCTTTAGATACACCATTTTGGAAGGAAGCCATTAATAGTGAGTTTGAATCTATACTTCAAAATAATACTTGGGAGTTGACTAATCTACCTCCTGGGAGTAAAGCTATCGGTTGCAAATGGGTATTTAGGAAGAAATTAAAACCTGACGGAAGTACAGATAAATATAAGGCAAGATTAGTAACAAGGGATTTACACAAAAGAAAGGAATAGATTATTTCGATACCTATTCACCTGCTTCTAGGATTACAACCATTAGAATCTTAATTGCTCTAGCATCCATTTATAATTTAGAAATTCATCAAATGGACGTTAAAATTGCTTTTTTGAATGGAGATTTAGATGAATAAATTTATATGGAGCAACCTGAAGGTTTCGTGGTTAAATGACAAGAACGTAAAGTTTGCAAATTAGTTAAATCTTTGTATGAACTTAAGCAAGCTCCTAAACAGTGGCATGACAAGGTTGATAAGATAATTCTAGAATTTGATTTTAAGATCAATGAACATGATAGATGCGTATACTATAAAGAAGATAATGGAGAATGTATTATTTTGTGTTTATATGTTGATGATATCTTATTATTTGGAACAAATTTAGAGATAATTAAAAATGTGAAATTGTGCGGATGTTGTACCATCTCAAGGTCGGCTTCAGTGAAGGACACCACCGGTCCCTGGCACTCCTCGGCCCGAGGTCTTTTCTGCTGGACTTGTGTAACAACCCTCGTCACTGTTTACCAAATAACCACTGATTACCGTTAAACTGAAACTGATTATGAATGATAAGTGAACTGAATAAACTACTGAAATGACTGACTAAAATTGAAACTGAATTGACTGAGTATACCTGTTTAATTGTATGTCTATCTGTTGACTGTTTGATTATCTGTTCATGCCTTTGTGTTTAAATTGTGAATTGAAGGCCTTATCGGCGGCCGAATCTGAAATTGATTGATGATTTGTGATCCTTAGAATTAATGTGATTTTATGGCATATTCAGTTAAAATGTGATTTGGTGTGACTTAATTAGATTAAATATTGATAAATTGCATGGTTTGGCTTAATTACCAAAACACCACACTAGTGGCCCACTACCTTACACACTTAGAGGCTTGCATACATGTAAACAAAACATTTCATCAGCCATTTCTCTTGTTCTTGCCGACTTGAGAGAGAGAGAGAGGTAGAGAAAGCTTGAGTTCTTCACAATTTGGCTTAGAGTCTTGTAGAGATTGAAGGATTCTTGCATATTGAGCCTCTAGACTTGTAATTGAGGACCTAGGTATGAATTTCATCCTCCTTATTGTGTATTTAAGTTCCTTCTAGCATGGATCATGGTAGTTTAAAGAGTTAAGTCAAGAATTGGTTCAATAGTGTTGTATTGGAGCTTAATTGTTGCATGCATGTTCACATATTGTAGTTTTGAGGTTGTAATTCATGATTCCTCACATGCATGTCCATGTTTTGAGTGTAGACCATGATTTCATCTTGTTTTGGAAATAATTGGCTCATTTGAGCTTGTATTTAAAGCTTTGAAATGATTTAAGTCCATGCATGTTGCATGTTCATCTTGTTCATGAAAATTGGTTTGAAATTGGGTTTGAATAGAACACCCTTGGGCTTTGATTTTACAATTGAGCTTTGGAATCATGTTAAACTATGAGTTTTGGAATGTTTTCTGAAAAATTGGCCCAAGAGGATCGAAATTTGCACTTTTGAACTTGGTTTTGAGCTTGAAGTTCAAATCTGAAATTTCCAGAATTTGGACTCACGCTCGAGCGGGGCTACTGGCGCTCGAGCGTGAAATTCGTGCTCCCAGCACTTTGCACTGTTTTCAAGTCTGCTTGAGCGGGGTAATTAGCGCTCGAGCGGGACCTTGTGTTTTACGCTCGAGCGGCTATCGAGCGTGATTTTCACACATCCAGTACTTTTGCCCTGTTTTGCGGAACGCTCGAGCGGGAAAGTCTATGCTCGAGCGGATACCTTGTCCGCATTAACGCTCGAGCAGGGAAACCTACGCTCGAGCGGGACCTCTGTTTTCTAAAAATTTTGAAAATGTTTTCTAAGTGCATCTTTGCATCCTCATCCCATCCTAGGCATTCCTAGGCCTAGTTTAAGACATTTTAATGAGGATATAGATGTAGAACACACCAAGATAAATTAGGGATTAAGTTATTATCTTTCCCAACTGTGTAGCTTAGTGTGTGTTCAATCTGTTAACTGTGTAGGGTTGGCGACTGGGGACGCGCTCTAGCTTTACTGTAGCCCAGAACTCTGTGAGTAACAACTGTATAAAGATATGTTCAAAAATGATTATCTTCTGAACAATTGAACTGTACTGCTTTCTGAACTGATTACTGTTAACTGATTGAATGTATGTCCTATATTCTGAACTGTATTGTGGCATCCTTAGCACCTACTGTTTACTGTTACTGTTACAGAGATCTCTGTCGGTTCCCTCGTTGGAACCACTACTGTTTACTGACTGATGGCCATCATTTACTGTTCGGTCTTTTAAGACCTACTGTTTACTGTACTGCTATGCTAAGGGATGTACCACATATGACTGAATGACTAATATACTGGATCAATGAACTGTTTTCATTACTGTACGGACATTCATTCTTAACCCCTTTACGCATTGTGTTGTTTACTAGGCTTTAGCTCACTGCTCATATATATATGTAGGTGTACAGGCACCAGACCGTGGCTAGAAGCGTCGGGGTGGACCCTAGTTTTGTCAAGCCAACCTATGTGCCTCACTGTGAGGTTCCGAGCCCGTCAAGCTAAGGCTATGGGGTGTTTTAGTTGTCCCCCTTCTGTACTGTTTTGTGATAACTGAATAGAATGTATAGACTGTACTGTACTGTAAATAGGGATTGAGTCCCCGATCGAAATGAATGTAAATATTGTGCATACTGTTTTGTACTGGTTATGTATATATGTATGAAAAGTCTTTTTGCATACAAACTGTCACAGCTCATTGGACATTGTTTATTTACTGTTTTGGCTTCCGCCAGGCCCTGTACTCTGTTTTACTGTATTATTGTTAAGTAGGCCTTCGGTAATCTCGGATTACTGGCCGGTTACGGTGCTAAACCTATAGGGCCGGGTTTGGGTCGTGATAACTTGGTACACATGCTGCAAGTGCTTTACCTTCTGGGTCTTCCCCCGTATTTCATTTTCGTTAACCTTCGAGTGAATTACATTAGCTACCCGAGGTCCGCCTGCCTGCGGCTGCTGTGCTGGGGGAGGTGGAGCTGCTGGTGCCTGAGGCAGTCTTGGCTGCTCTTCTCTAGTCCTGGCCTTGTCTACAAGGTCCCTCAAATGGCCCTGCCTTACCAGGTCTTCCAGGTGTGACTTTAGGGCTCTGCAACCCTGAGTCAGATGCCCATCTTCATTATGGTAAACACAATGCTTCCCAAGGCTTCTTCCCATGAACTCTCCTGGAACCCTTGCTGGTGCTTTGAAATAAGGTTGGGTTCGGATTTTATCCAGGACTTTGTGAATTGGAATTCAGAACCCAATCGTGACTGCCTGTGCTTTTCTCAAACCCGTCTCTTGTTTGTTGGATCCGTTGTTACCTCGGCCTCGTTTCGGTGAGCCGTTTGCTTTCTCCTACTTTGTCGCCTTAATCCCTAGAGTGTATTCTTCGGCTTTGGCATATTTCTCAATTCTAGCCATGAGCTCCTCCATGCTTTTTTGGCAATGTCTTTGCCAATGACTTTCGTAGTGCGCAGTCATCTTTCAGGCCATTCTTGAAAGACACGACCGCCACCTCTTGGCTGCATTCGGGTATTCGGTTGAACACCTCATAATACCATTTTGCGTAGGCCCCAAGGCCTTCATCCTCACTGATTCTTAGGGCTATTAGGGCGTCCACCCTTAATGGCTGCAGTTTGTTTGTCACGAACCTGGCCACGAACATCTCGGCCAGGCCCTCCTAGGTCTTCACACTTTCCTTCGGCAATTTGTGAAACCAGTCCGATGCAATCTCCTCGAAGGATGAGGGGAACACCTTGCAGAGCAATGGCTCGTTCCCAGTGTATAGTGCCATCGAGTTCAGGTATAATCCGATGTGAAAGTTGGGGTCCGACTTACCATCGTATATCTGGAACCTCGACATACTGAATCTTTTCGGGGCCTCAACTTTGTCTAACTCTACCGAGAATAGTGTTCTCGGTTTAACTGTTGAAGTTACCTCGGCATGTTCTTGCTTCCTCTTGAGGTAATCTCTCAACTCCTCTTTTGTCCGCCTAGGAGCTCGGCTATCTCCTAATTTCAGTCTCTTAGGTGTACTACTTTTAGCTTCATTGTGAGCCCTTTTTTACCTTTCTCCATTGGTCGTATCGAAGCACAACTCCTGCCTTTGAACATGCCGATGTTCTCTGGGGTCTGCCTCCTTGGTACGATGTGTCCTTCGAGATTCTTCCCTTCTTGGCTCTTCTCGCCCGTCCTCCCTTGAAGGCCGGTGAGAGTCTCTTTCGCTCCTGGCGTGCTGGGGTGCAACAGGGATTGTTTTCTGCCCTCCCTTCTAGGCATTGGCCGTTGGAATCGGCGTATCCTACAGCGGGAACGGTGGCTGCATGACGTTATTCTACTTCATGAAATTGACCATTGTTTGTAGGTTCGCCAATTTGTTCGCCATGGTCTTTACCTCATCGTCCCTCCACAGGCATCTTTCTTTCCATACCTGGAGGTCGTCCTTGTTGTAGTACCCGCTTTAGTCTGTTTTCTTCGGTACATCGCCTTTCTGGCTGATGTCCTTCCCTCCGTGATTCGGGTCACGAGTTTCTTCGTTACAATTATCTTCTTCGACGTCAAGGTCAATAGGTCTCCCACTCCCAGTAGGAGTGTTATCCCCAATCTTCTCTTTCTGTCCGTTGTTGGCCATCTATTCTCCTTTCATTCGCACAGACGGCGCCAAATTGTGTGGGTGAATTTCTGACCACACTACCAACTCAATATTCAACTGGAGAGCACTGGCAGAATAGGATAAGCCCGAACGACCTGCAACAGAAAGAAGAGATTCCGGCGGTGGTTCGTCCACCCGGGGGCACTCCGATGATTAAGTCAGTAATCAAATACCTCTCAAAGATAATCAATAGTGCTTAACTCACTGTTCTGAATATAAATTGCGTACCTTAGACCCATGGGGGTGCCTCTCTTTTATAGCCAACTCAATCCTAGTCCCAATAGAAGCCTAGCTTCAATGGACTTCTGCTCAGTGCTTATCTTGGACTCTCCAATAGATAAAGATAAACTCCCTGAGAGCTTTATCCTTATCTAGGTTGAAGTCCTTCATCATTTTAGGACTCTTGTCCCTTATCCGCTTATCCCGGATTCCGATATCTTCAGAGATAACCTCGGCCTAGCCGAGATTACCTCGGCGTTACGACCGGGACACGTGGCACCTCGGCTAACACGTCGGTGTCACCTTGGCCACGTGTTGGTACTCAGAAAATATGTCCCCACAATCATGATCATGGTTTTAAGTATCTTCATTTTGCTTTTTTGAAATCGATATACATGGGTATACTAGTTGGAATGAAAATTATGTGTATTGGTTGTTTTCAGATACATTTTTTTTATCAGCAAATTAAAAATTCCATTAAAAATGTAAAAAGTGATGAAAATGCATTGAGAGATTCAGATAGTGCAGACTCCCCTGTTATTGCAGCTTGCAACTTCCCAGCCAATGCCTCGGCCTCACAAGTTTTCAGATACATATTGATTCAATTTCCTGAGTTGTTTTATAGTTAATCTGCTTTTTGCTTTTTGAAATCGATACGCTTGCATATACTAGTGAGAATGAAGACTGTGTATTGGTTATTTTCGGATATATATCATTTTAGTTTTGCAAGTCCATTCACAACTTGATAGAACCAGTTTATAGTTAATATGCTTTTTGCTTTTTAAAATTGATACAATCGGTATACTGGTGATGATGAAAATTATGTGTATCAATTTTTTTTCAAATATTACTGATTTAGTTTCATGAGTCAGTTCACAACTTGATATAACTATTTCACAATTTATACAATCGGTTTAGTTGTTACAAAACTATGCTTTGCGAAAGATGGTTTTACAAAATTCGACTGTCTCACCTAATTTCCAATTTGTATTGCTTAATTAGGGTTGTTACAAGAACCAAATTACTCGAGCTCGACACGTGTTCGGTTTGTTAAAAGCTCATTCGAGACTGACTCGTTATGTAAACAATTCAAACTTGAACACAATTTTAAACCCGTTAAATTTTTAAATAAAACTTGAACAACCAATTACTTGGCTTGATAACCTTATATATCCAAAAAAAATCAACTCACTCGAGCTTAACTGGTTATGCAAACAAGTCAAGTTTGAACATAATTTTAAACTCGTTAAGTTATCAAATCAAACTTCAATAATTTACTGCTCAGCTTATTGTCAGCCTTATGCTTAATACTCTCAATTTCATTATGTAACGATGGATATCTCTTCAGAAATAAGGACTAGGCTATGCGAAATCCTACACCTTGCTTTATCAAAAATCTCACACATTGTTTTACTCTAGGCAAGCCAAAATTGCAAATATGACCATCAAAATCAAGTAAAAGTTGAATGTCCCAAATGTGATAATATGTAATGTCGAATGTGGGTATATTAATATACAAATTAAACGAAGATTAATTCATAACCAATTGCTTTATAATCAAAAGTACAAAGAAACATGGAGCCATTATGCCATAGAATCCAATCCCTCTATAATCACAAGTATGAAGAGGGAAAACACGAAGGCAGTGCAGAGAAAGTACTCCACAGTGTAGTTGCATTAGCATGAGTTCCTCTTGCATGTGTTTTATGTTTGTGCATTTTTGTTTTATTTATTATTATTATTATTATTATTATTATTTTGATAACTGGGTGTATGGACCAATTTGCGCACAACTTGATTAATTCTGGAGCCTTGGAGTTAATAACCGGGAAAATCTCAAGTGACTCATTAAGGTGACTCGAATTCGAGATTTTAAATCTTTTACTCAAGTTTTTATTGCTTGGGTTTTATGTGAAGGTACAGACATGTAAGTGGAGCATGCGGTCTACGCAGGCAACGAAATTGATCATAAGCATGCGGTCTACGCAAGTAATGAAATTAAACATAAGAATGCGGTCTACGCAAGCAAAACATGCGGTCTACGCAAGTAATGAAACTCATTATAAACATGCGGTCTACGCAAGGAAAACTTGCGGTCTACGCAAGCAAAACATGCGGTCTACGCAAGTAATGACATTGATTACAAACATACGGTCTACGCAAGGAAAGCATTGCGGTCTACGTAAGGAATGAATTTGAACATAAGAAGGTGGTCTACGCAAGCAAAACATACGGTCTACGCAAGTAATGGAATTGATTACAAACATGCGGTCTACGCAAGCAACGTAATTTAATTATAAACATGCGGTCTACGCAAGGAAAACATGCGGTCTACGCAAGTAATGAATTTGATTACAAACGTGTGGTCTACGCAAGCAAAACATGCAGTCTACGCAAGTAATGGAATTGATTATAAACATGCGGTCTACGCAAGCAAAACATGCGGTCTACGCAAGCAAAACATGCGGTCTACGCAAGTAATAATATTGATTGCAAACATGTGCTCTACGCAAGTAGTGTGATTAATTATAAACATGCGGTCTACGCAAGTAATGAAATTGATTGCAAACATGCGGTCTATGCAAGCAAAACATGCGGTCTACGCAAGTAATGAAATTGATTGCAAACATGCGGTCTACGCAAGTAGTGTGATTAATTATAAACATGCGGTCTACGCAAGCAAAACATGCGGTCTACGCAAGTTAGCGAGATTGAATGCATGCAAAATGCAATGAGATGCGCGAAACCGCGCGATGCTTTAGACAACGCGAGTGCACAAGACAGTGCGATGGAATGCATGCAAAATGCAATGATGATGCGCAGGACAGCGCGATGCGTTAGACAACGCGAGTGCACAAGACAGTGCGATTTGATTTGAAATGCACAAGACAGTGCAATTGACATGTGATGCACATGGGGCAACTTTTGAGTTTTGTAAAAGCCAAAAGGATACGGAAAGGATACACCTTGCACGAATTCGAGTGCCATGCACAGAAGACACGGTCCGGGGTCAAAACGGAGGCCGGTTGAGCGCCGGAAATGCACTGTTTTGCACTGTTTTGAACACTAAAGACCCTGGACCCCACACATAACTCAAACAAAGGTGTAGAAGGCTCCAAAACCACTGTAGGAGACCACCGGATGTCCACCGGCCATCAAAATGCATCACCGGCCATCCATCGGCCATCATACAATTTCCATCGGCACAATATTTTGCCGACCGGCAAAGAGTGTGGCCGATCGGCAAAAAGTCCCTGTATCGAGGCAGTTCAGTCATTTGGCCACAGGTCTTTTAAAATAGGGCTTCTAGCCTTATTTTCTTCACTTCCCTTTGCTCGAAATTTCTCTCCCTCTCTCTCTAGATCGTTTTCCTCCTTTGATTCTTCACTTTCTTGCGTTTCTAGCCTCCATTTCGTCGTTCGATTCGCGTTCACCCTTGCGTTTCGAACGTTTTGAACCGATTGAAATTTCATTTCAGTGTTGTTTTTTCGATTTCCGCCACTCGGGGCTTGTTTCCCTCGAGTTTTTCTCGACATCCGTGCCTTTTCCGCACTTCGGCTTTTTCGGCCTTTTCCAACCCTCGCGGGGTTGACTTTTTTGTTGACTCTTCACATTCTCGTCCGGTTTTTCATCTTCCGGCCATTTTCACATTCTCTTCGAGATGGAAAACGATCTTCCACAGGGCGGGGCCCCTCCCGAGCTCGAGATGGATCCTGAGGCCGACCCCTTGCCACTTCATATCCGGTCGTTCGATTCGGAGACCTACAGGCCTGCGGTTCATGTGATGCTCCCCGATGGACTACGCCAGTTCCGGAGCTTCGAGAGGAGCATGGCACCCGAGCTTCTCCTGCGTGAGCCTACCTCCCATCTGTCCTTCGGCGCTTCCCAGGTAACATTCTTTCTTCTGTTTTATTATTTTCCGCAATGTAGAACATAACTGCCATTAGTTGATTTTGTTCTCTAACTGCTTAGCCCGGATGCACCGATACACTGTACACTGTAGTTGATTGCAAACAAACTTACAACCGATATCTGTTTGAAACTTACACGTGCACATACTCTGCACTGACCCTGAATCACCCAAACACACGGCGCACACTGTATTTCACTGCATACACACTGGTACCCGATATCTGCTTGAGCCTGAAAACATGCGCACATGCTGTATTTGCCCTGAACCACTCAAACACGCTGACACATCACACGTTGTAGTTCACTGTAAGTACACCGGCACCTGATGTCTGTTTGAATTTGAAAACATGCACACATGCTGTATACCTGTATGCTTCTTAAAACTACGTTTTGAATATTGCCTTGCAATTGTTGTTTTTGATTACAGGGGGATTCCCATACCATCCGCGAGTATGGGAATATCGTCGCTTAGGACTGGTATATAGAGCTGCCAAACGCGGTTCGTCATATCGTGGACGAGGCCGGTTTCGACATTTTCTACAGGGGGCTCTCCCGGCTTACGACCTGTAGGCCCTTGCTCGCCGCTTTAGTGGAGAGGTGGTGGGATACCACCAACTCCTTCCACTTCTCCGCTGCGAGGGACATGACGATGACCCCTTACGATTTCTCGATGCTCACCGGCATCAGGGTAGGGGGTGATCCGATCCCCTTCGACACCGATATGGATGAGTGGGACGCCGCCCAGCTGTACCTGCTCGGCACTCAGCCTCCCCTCGCTCGAGCAAGGTTTGTCAGGTACTCTTGGTTTGAGAGCCATTTCTGGATCCAGCCAGCCTTGGCGGAGGAGGTGCAGATGACCCCAAAGGAGGTGGATCAGTACGAGCGGGGCTTCATCATGTTCCTGCTCGGGACTACCCTTTTCGCCGACCGGGCAAACACCGTGCCTCTGTGTCTGTTGAGCGCACTGGTGGATGTTAGGCGGATCCGCCATTATGACTGGGGTGGCACCGGCTTGGCCACTTTGTATGGTTACATGAGTTCTTTTTCCCGCCTCAGCGGACAGCTTCTCGGCGGCTACTGGCGAGCTTGGGAGGTACATCTTCTTCCCCTTTTACATTTCTGCTTCACGTTTTCTATATTCTGTATACTGCGCACACCACGGTCTGCCTCTCACTGACTATATACTGCACACGCGGCACACATATACTCTGCTTTACTTTGACTGTATACTGCACACACTGTATAC
>NW_021026203.1:1391450-1431592 GCF_004153795.1 Camellia sinensis
GGCCATGAGTTGGTCGGGTTCTATGACTTACCTCCGGTATGTACTACTTCATCTTGCATCTTGCATTGTCATTTTATTTCAGTTTATTTTGATATTCCGCAGAATACTGATGCCTTTTGTACTTTTGCAGGCGTCCTCCGAGTACACCCGGCAGTCCGTGGAGTTGAATGCCTCCATGATGGGGATGCTACAGTGGACCTTTGACCTCCTGGCCCTCCATAGTATTCCGGTATGTCCTTCTGACGACGGTCTCAAACCATTCATAAGCTAATTCACGTAATCTGATGCACGACACAACACCTAACACACTGATCTCACAGCATCTGATACACTACATACACTGCATTTATACACTGCACTCTGCACCGATAAACTGCCCATGGCATTCACACACTATGCTCATACACCACATTCTGCACTGATAAACTGCTCACGGCATTCACACACTGTACACTGCACTGCATTCTGCACTGATACACTGCTCACAGTATTCTGATGTATTTGCCTTTTGTGCTTTTCAGCCTCCCTTCCAGATTCCTCCGGTGGGTGGTGCTTCGGCTGTGCCCTCTATTCCTGCTCGAGGAGGGCGTTGAGACACTGTACGTCCCCGTACCAGGGCGGGACGTGTTCATGTCGGGAGTAGCTCTCGGGCGCCGACCCCTGATGATGACGATGATGACGAAGATGAGTCCGAGGCAGAGGCAGAGGCCGGGTCATCTGAGGAGGCTGGAGACGATTCAGACTCAGGCTCAGATGACGATGCTGATGACGATGCCCCTGGACCTTCGTCCAGGAAGAGGGTGAGGACAGATCCCCGGGCCCAAGACTACTGATGATGATCCAGATTGCTGTTTTTCTTCTTTTTTTGTACTTTTTTTTCTTTTTCTTTTTCTTCCTTCTCTTTGCTGGTAGTTAGATTACCTTGTACTGCCGCAGGCAGATTTTTGTTTTCAAAGCTATATACTTGAAAAAGATAATGAAATGAACAAACTTTTTGCTTAAAAAGTGTTACATTTACATATCTCATGTATTGCATCGCATCACATCATGTTACACCTCAATGTGAATGGAATTGACCTGTTGTCTGAAAAATCGAGCATTTGTATTGTAATGATCAGATAACCAAACGGCCTCATAGCAAAACAGCCCAAGCAACACACTGCTCAAACTGAACGCACAGCCCATACTCCGTTGGGGATTAGTCTACATACAGCCCCCCCTATCACCACACTCGGTTCATTCTGCACACAGCAAATCCTGAACAAACGGCCCAATCTGACAAGACGGAACACAACGATGGAACCAGTTGAAGTTGAAACACGCTCAGATGCCCCGAAATTTTTTTTTTCTTCCTTTGCTTCGCACAGATGTAGAGAATGGCCCAGCACGCTGAGCATAAACGATTTTCGAAATAAAAAAGAATTTTCAGCCGGGGTATCGAGCTTAGAACTGAACACAGTAGGAAGGACTTGAACAAAAAGGTACACGACCTAAACACAACGAGACACACTCGGAAAAGACCCAAAACAAAAGTTGAGGTGAACAAAACGAAAGACACGACACACGGACATGTTCAATGAAAGACCTCAAATCTAGAGGAGCCAGTTCCTCCGGGTATGTTTCCCACCCTTTCTGATTTGTGATTCTCACATCACTCGACCTTCAGGCTCGATTTTTCTCTCAAAACCCTTTGGCTCGCTTTTTTCTCTCAACTTACACCTCTCTATTCTTTATTCTCTCATTTTTTTATCCCTCCCTGGGGTGTTTAATGAACGAATAGGAAATCGTGGGTTCATGCCCAATGCCGTTAGCTCACAGCTATTTCTTCTGGTGGGTAGAGTGCCCTCCTGGCAAGTATGTTGACGACGGGGGAAAGACAGAACTCCTGACTCAACTGTGCCCCTAGTTCATCATTTTGACCATTTTTTTTTGTTTTGGTTTTCTTCTAAAACAATTTTGACCAAAATGAGAGTCGGATTAACACACTTGTTCGATCTTTGATTTGAAATCATGCAAGTCAGGCTATGAGCACTGAAAATTGTCCTTTTTGGGTCCAAGAAAATGGTCCAGTTTTGGAAAATGGAATAGTTTTCGAGAAAATAGTCAACCTCAGTAAAAATTTTCAAAAAACTATTTTGCAAACAGTCAATGCTCAACGAGCATGGAACTTACTCTTTGAGATGCGCAACCTCGGATCGGAGGCAATGGAAAATTGCCCCTGGCTTGAAAGGGGTGGATGGCAACGGAAAGCTGCCCCTGGTTTGAACGGCGACTCGTGGCAACGGAAAGTTGCCCCTTGTCTGGATGATGCCGCAGCATGTTGTAAACAATCCTTACCAGTGATGATCACAACCGAACTTTCTCAGATACAGAGAAGACGAAGATGGTCAAAACCAATATATGGACACAGTCACTTTGAAGGTGTTGAGGGCTGGACTTCAGGACGAAGTTGCCAATGTATCCGGTTGTCACAACCGAACTATCGGATTCAGAGAAGGCAAGGATGATCAAAACCACTACATGGACTGAGGCGCTATGAAAGCGTTGGGGGCTGGACTTCAGGATGAAGTTGCCTACGTATCCCAAACATGGGAATCAAGCCTTACGCAGTTCCGGTTAAGGTACACTCGGGTATTTTAACCTTCACTTTTTAGGCTCTAACTTTTGCCAAGGCGCCCGTTGCGGGTTTTCGACCTTGTGAGCTTTTTTTTTTTATATATATATATATTTTTTCTCTTTTTTTTTGTATTTTTCTTGTATATATATATTTTTTGTATTTTTCTTTTTCTTTTTTTTTTTTGTATTTTTCTCTTGCTCTAACTTTTGCCTGGGTCGCCCTTCCGGGTTTTCGGCCCAGCGAGCCTCTCAAAGGGTAAAAGTGTAACAAGTTCATGCCAAATGGTTTTGAGATCCTGGAATCATCTGAATCCAAGAGAATGGCTGTTGCGTTGATTTGCAGAAGGATTCATCACGGTTGCTTCACACGCTTCTTCTGGTGAGATCTGATCGTCTTGATCTGATTTTGGTGCCCCTTGTTCGAGGACTGCTTCTAATCTGGCCACACAGACCTTACATGGCAGTTGACCGTTGAACGTTCTGAACGGGTTCAAGGTTCGAAACGAACTGGTTGAATCTTGAGGCTGAGAGCGATCCTAGGCTGCACAATCTCAAGAGTGATTCCACACAGGTCTTCACAGGGCTGCGCAAAACATTTGTTTTTGAAAGTTTTTAAGAAAGCGACAAATCGCTCGCGCCAAAGAGAGTGTGGAACCAATCTGGGTCAAGCTAGGGTCCTTCTCAGTACTCATGCTAACAAGCATGGTTTCATTCATTAAAGGCTTAGCATGTCTCTCCTTTTCTCAATTAATCAAATTTTTGCAAAATCGGAGGAATTCCTTCCTCTTCGTTTTTACCGCAGTGTTAAAGAGGTTTTGAAAAACATAGGTCAATGCAATGATTTTCAGGGCACAAGAGAACAGGTGGAATGCACGGCCGTTTGATTCAAATCCTTTGGCACAGCTAGCCCAAAACAAACAATAAGCACGAAAACATGATAGCCGCAGCTGTTTCATTCAGG
Source organism: Camellia sinensis (assembly GCF_004153795.1). Taxonomy (NCBI): domain Eukaryota; kingdom Viridiplantae; phylum Streptophyta; class Magnoliopsida; order Ericales; family Theaceae; genus Camellia; species Camellia sinensis. The sequence goes on from NW_021026203.1 coordinate 1,395,028, forward strand.
TTTCTCGGATGTAACTGGCTCCACAGCAGAGACAGACTCAAAAAGAAAGGTTAAATACAAAAACGGTGTTCGAGGCAACAACCCTGGAATCACTCGACATCCTATACAACGGGACTGACTTGGTACCACAAGACAAACCCAAAAACAAAAAGACTGACTCAAAGCAAAGAGGCAGACTAAAAAACAAAATAGAGAACTAACTCAAAACCCAAGCCAGAAGGTACAAAACTGTATTTACAAATGCTCAAAAAGTGCGTGCCAGACGCCACATCCGAAATACACCGAGCGCCGCCCACAGGTGGTCCAACCCCTGATTACGTACTCGCAGCATCCTCAAAGTCCAATAGCTCGGTGGTAACAGACTTCGCTAAGGTAGGTGGAAGAATGACCTCATTATCGATCAGATCCTGTACTTCATGGCGAAGGCGGAAACAGTTATCGGTGGCGTGACCGGTCTGTTGGTGGTACACGCAGTACAAAGCAGCATCATGTGTGAGAGGGAGATTCTTCGGGAGAGGCCGAGGTTCAAGGGGTTTGAGGTGCCCCCTTTCGGCAATAATCTGAAGTGCCTTAGACAGAGGCATGTAGAGAGCATGAAAGATCCTGCGCCCTCGGGGCAGGTATTTTGAAGTCTGAGTATTCTTACTAGACGCACAAGCAAAAGGGTCGGCAGGCACTGCTTGGCTTTCTGATCTTTCCCAGGTGCAGGGTTGGGAATAGGAGGAACTGTTCTGGCATGACGGGGCCTATCCCGATTTTTTGACTGACTTGAACTACCCTCAGGTGGAGTGGGGAAAGCATCCTCCATAGTTTTTGCCACAACTGTGGATATCTGTTTCTTGTTCATCCCCCCGACTTTCAAAGCCTCGACTGCCCGCAGCAGTTGTTCAATGGGATCGGCATCTGCCTTCATTTTGTTCTTGTCTCTGGCCTCAGCTTGATCGGGGGTTTGGGTTACTACATCAGAACGAAGCCCGGTTGTTGCTGACACGTCGTTGCTGTAGCTAGAGGCAACCTCTGGTTGGCTGAGCTCTATCGCAATCCACCCCAGTAGCGGGGGCTCCTGTGGCATGAAATTCCCGGCATACGGTGTCGCTGGTGGCGAAGTCGACATTCCATAGGCCAGATCGGCCATGGATCTCTGGAGATCACCAATCATTCCCATCAATTCAAATGTGGTGGGCTCGCGAGCCTGATACAACTGGGGGGTCCAGACTGGGTGCGCGACAGGCGACCTAGGCGGATGCGATGCATCAACATTGGTTTCATCCCGCAGGGTGATCCCTTGATCCAGCGTAGCTGTCATAACCACAATCTCTTCTGAATTCTGCATCATCATAAGTCCTGCCTCAGCAAGGGGGAACACTAGCTATTCTGTATCAATTTTCTGGACACTCTGAACTGAAAGGAAAAACAAACAGCATTTCAGCCCAAACAGATCAATCACAGGTGTAGCCGAACAACTACACTCTATTACTGATCACTGTTCCCCAGAATCACTATCCCCAAAATCAAACTTGATACCTGCAGATAACTGATTTCTCAACAACACTGATACTGGTGCCCTCGGGCCAAATACTCAATCTTGCAAATTGATATGTACGTTCCTGTAGAGATACACTCTAAAAGCACATAGCAAGTAAAGAAAGCCAAAACACCCCTATGGAGGGGTAGGGTTTCCCTGTCCTATTTTGTCAGGAGCTAGGGTTTCACTTTGCACGCAGCAGTTTTCAAACAACCTAACATCGGCTAAGCAACCTGTCCTAGCTTGGAATGGTCACTATGGATCCGACTATGCACTAGGTCGAATGGTCGAAAAGGGTGCCCCGGTAAAACCGGGGTTTGTGTTCCCATACTGTCAGAGCCCATAACCGGTCAGCCTTATGGTCATGTCTTGACCAGACGAGCCTCCGGCAAACCGTTCAGGAATGGCAGGTGGCAAACACGGTGTCCTAGGCGCACCAATGCACATGCAATGCAAAGAAATACATAAATGAAATCAAAACAGGATATCACGAGTTCGAGTCAAGCTCTCTAAAATCCCCAGCAGAGTCGCCAGAAACTGTAGACGCGCCTGCGTGGGCCCTCGCTACAGTTCGGACTCAATTTGTGTCACGGTCCTTAATCTGAACCAAAGAGTCCAAATCCGGCAAATCGTTTTGAGAAATAGATTTTTGAAAAGAAGTGCCAAACATGGACTGCTTTGCCAGATACAGAGTCGCCACCTAAATATTTTATTTTTGGGTGAATTTAGGAAACCCTGACTCGGTGCCAAAGGCCACGTGTCCATCATCACCAAAGTTGCCTCGGCTCGAGAACTTGGGTACGATTGGGGAAGGGCAACTATGAGCACCCCCTCTCGCCCGATCCGAAGATCGGCCTCTACTAACCGTGATATCCGTTTTTGAAAACGTTATGTATTCTATCCCCGATTATTAGCCTGGAATTACTATGTCATGCGCACAGCACAAAAAGTATGGACTACATTGCCTAATTTGGGAATAAGCATTGCGTATCCGTTTGTTTTGGAAAAATGTTTTGGAATTTGCTACTCGCAAGTAGGCTAAAATACGATTTCAATGAGCCATTCCAACTCAGACAATCCAACCTTCACCCACAGGCATTCAAGCAGTTATATCACATAAGCAGTTAGCCTCATGGTAATCATGCTATCATGGCAACACTCACACGCATGCAAGAATGCTAAGCATAAATGCTTACATCGTACTCCGTGCCAAAACAAAGAACTCGTTAGCAATCAATGTATGATCCAAGTCCATGTTTAAATGTCTAATGCAACGCATACGGAATGTCACTAGAGTAGGCTCGGCTATTCTATGAATGACATGTGAAAATGCACAGTAGCATGTATTCAAGTTAGATTTGAAATACCAATGCAGTTAACATGATGCGCCGAGCCCGGTGCATGCAATACTGATGAATGATGCACGCATGCATAGCATAAGGTATGCTAAATTAAACATGTCCTATTACTAACCATCAAAGCAGGTAAGTAAAAGGGAGAAAGAAGTGGGGGTTGGAAGACATGTACACACTCACCCACACTTATTACAAATTCGCCCTCGCTCGGAGGGACCAAAAGAATAGTACAAATTAACTAACTCGTAAGCTAATTAATTATTACAAATTACCTAATTAATGAACAAATTAACTAGGCTTAGAAAAGCAAGAAAAAGGGCCTCGGGAAGAGGGCTCAATGCACGCGTGCTCGGGTCTTGCTCGGAAGTCCACTGCCATGCGCAAGCTGCCTCTGTTTTCCCTGCTCTACTTCTCTGAAGACTGCCAAAGTCTCAGGATGTGCTCACTAGATGTTGGGGAATGCCACCAGCTGGAGGGGATCACCACCGGCTGTGATTTGGTGTTAATCGGCCAAAAATGAATCCATCGGCCACAGATGGATTGCCGGTCGGCACTCTGTGCAGTCGATCGGCAAAAAGTTCCTGCAGAATCTGTTTGACAGCCGCAGAGGACAAAGCTTTGCATGGCAATGCAATTCAAGCAATGTATGCACCAACTATATCCCTTATCATGTTTATGACTCAAAGAGACATGGTCCTTGGTTCTCGGACCATCAAGCGCGCATTTCAATGCGTGATAGCCCAAGAGACCAAGTTGTGCATGTTGATTTCAAATGTAATGCAATGCACATAAACAAACAAATTGAACTCAACCTCTGTCACAAGCGATTCAAGAGGCCAAGCATGCATGCTAGTGCAATGCAACCTAAGCATGTGAGCCTAAGGATGCAACATGGCAATGCAATGCATTTATGCAAGTATGCAAGCAAATATGCAAAGCAAGCATGCAAACAAGCAAACGATGGACTTAAACATGATTAGGCAATTCTCAAACAAGCCAAAATCAGTGGCCAAAGTGCTCGAACATGGGGGCCAACACACGCACACACATGCACATGTTAAAGGGCCAATACTTAAGCACAAAAGAGCAACTCTCAAGCACACTTGAAAGAGGCATAACATGGACAATTAATCATGCAAATGAAGCTCTGAAAATCATGTTATAGGAGGTGCCAAACCAACTAAACAAAGCAGGCAAAACATGCCACAATGACCCAAGTGCTTAAGGCTCACCAAAGAGGCATTGGACTACACTTATCAGGACCAAACACGGCATGATTCAAGCAACTAAAATCAGGGTTTTAGCATGTCAAAATGAACCTCAAAAACCACTTAGATGATATCAAAATGACTTACACACGGAAGCATGCACAAATGCACTTTCAAGGAGCATGAAACACAAACTCTTGAAACATCAAAGAGCCATGAAATGCAAGTATACAAGCATGCTAAGTGGACTGAAATGACATGGAAAATGGTCCCAACCCACTAAATCAATGCAAGTAATGCATACCACACAATCACACACTTTAGGCCAACAAGCCAAAATGCAACGGGACTATGCAATACATGCTAAAATCGACCCAAACAACTAAGGACAGACCTTAATCATGGCAAAATAAACATGAAAGCTCCACAAAGCTAGGCCTAAAGCATGCTTGAACAAGGGTCAAAACCTAGATGCATGTTAAGGCAACAAAATGGCATTACAAGGCATGTATGCAAAGCAAGCATGGTGTACCAAAACCAACTAAAAACAGAGGCATATTATGACATAATAAGCACAAAAATCAACTGAGGCATGGTCAACATGAACCTAAACATGGTGCTCCCTCAAGAAGCCAAAAAATGCCCTTTTCAAGGACAACAAGGAGAGGGGGTGGCCCTCTCCTTCTTGGGACCTCAAGGCACCATCCTCACCTCTGAAATCTCTCAAGATTTCAGTGGTGAGGAGGCCCAAACACCAAGGTCTCGGAGCTCACCCAAAATGGCACAAAATGAAGCCTTACAAGGCTTAAGAGGGGTCAAACGACCCCAAATCACAAAACACTCTAAACAAACTATTTAGAGGGCCTAAAAACAGAACTTTTTTATGTTATACACAAAGCTCAAAAATAGTTGCAAGGTAAGCTAAAAGGCTATGCAAGAAAGGGGTAAAAAGGGGCAAAGTTGTTACCCTTGAAGACTTTATTCACAAATGAAGCTCCAGCAGCTTCTTCAGCTCCAAACTAGCTCCAAGAACTCCAAGAACACTCCTTTGGCCCTCAATAACCAAGAAAAGGTGTAATGGTGGGTGTTTGTGTGCAAAAGTAAGACACACTAAACTAACAAGAGAGGGAAATATAGAGATGGAATAGATACAAATTCCTAACCCTAATATCAAAGCTCTCTAAAAATGTTGTCTAACCCTAATGCCAAGAGAGGAGACTCTCTCTTATAGAGCTCTCTCTTGTAAAGCTTGTCAAATAAGCTTGTCAAGAGAGAGATCCCTCCATACACGTGTATGGAAGGGAGAAAAGGTGGGTGCCAGCTATCACAGCTGGCACAAAATATCTACCAAAAGTAGATGAACAGTGATCGGCCATTCAAAATTGCCATTTTGGCAAAATAAATAGCCGACCGGCAACAAAGAGTGCCGACCGGCAATATACATTGCCGATGGCATAAAATCACTGGCCGGTGGCCTCAAGCCATGGCCGGTGATGTGTGGGGATGCCTCACAAGGCATTCCCTGCCCCTCCAAGGCAAAACACAAGTGTTTGGTGCAAAACTAGACACAACATGGTCGAGTCGAAAGGTCTTGAGGCAAGGCGCGCAACTGAGACCTCCGGGAACTCAAGACGAACACAAACAAGGGTAATCACCAAGTGTTCCAATGGTGACGTCCAAGTCTTGAGGACGGTCAAAAATGGGGTGTCTACACACAGTGTTCGCTCAGTCGGCGAAAAGGGTCGTCCCGAGCAGAAACATGATGTAGCCCCGCGCGTACTGATCCACCTCCTCTGGGGTCATCTGCACCTCCTCCGCCAAGGCTGGCTGGATTCGGAAATGGCTCTCAAACCAAGAGTACCTGACAAACCCTGCTCGAGCGAGGGGAGGCTGAGTGCCGAGCAGGTACAGCTGGGCGGCGTCCCACTCATCCATATCAGTGTCAAAGGGGATCGTATCACCCCCTACCCCGATGCCGGTGAGCATTGAGAAATTGTAAGGGGTCATCGTCATGTCCCCCGCAGCGGAGAAGTGGAAGGAGTTGGTGGTATCCCACCACCTCTCCATTAAAGCGGCGAGCAAGGGCCTATAGGTCGTAAGCCGGGAGAGCCCCCTGCAGAAGATGCCGAAACCGGCCTCGTCGACGATATGACGAACCGTGTCTGGAAGCTCTATATACCAGTCCTGAGCAACGACGTTCCCATACCCACGAATGGTATGGGAATCCCCTTGTAATCAAAAACAACAATTGCAAGGCAATATTCAAAACGCAGTTTTAAGAAGCATACAGGTATACAGCATGTGTGCATGTTTTCAAATTCAAACAGACATCGGGTGCCGGTGTACTTACAGTGAACTACAACGTGTGATGTGTCAGCGTGTTTGAGTGGTTCAGGGCAAATACAGCATGTGTGCATGTTTTCAGACTCGAGCAGATATCAAGTACCAGTGTGTGTGCAGTGAAATACAGTGTGCGCCGTGTGTTTGGGTGATTCAGGGTCAGTGCAGTGTGTGTGCACGTGTAAGTTTCAAACAGATATCGGTTGTAAGTTTGTTTGCAATCAACTACAGTGTACAGTGTATCGGTGCATCTGGGCTAAGCAGTTAGAGAACAGAATCAACTAATGGCAGTTATGTTCTACATTGCGGGAAATAATAAAACAGAAGAATGAATGTTACCTCGGAAGCGCCGAAGGACAGATGGGAGGTAGGCTCACGCAGGAGAAGCTCGGGTGCCACGCTCCTCTCGAAGCTCCGGAACTGGCGTAGTCCATCGGGGAGCATCACATGAACCGCAGGCCTGTAGGTCTCCGGATCGAACGACCGGATATGAAGTGGCAAGGGGTCGGCCTCAGGATCCATCTCGAGCTCAGGAGGGGCCCCACCCTGTGGAAGTCATCCGCCATCTCGAAGAGAATGTGAAAATGGCCAGAAGACAAAAAATCGGGCGAGAATGTGAAGAGTCAACAAAAAAGTCAACCCCGAGAGGGCCGGAAAAGGCCGAAAAAGTCGAAGTGCGGAAAAGGCACGGATATCGAGAAAAACTCGAGGTAAACAAGCCCGAGTGGCAGAAATCGAAAAAACAACACCGAAATGAAATTTTAATCGGTTCAAAACGTTTGAAACGCAAGGGTGAACGCGAATCGAACGACGAAATGGAGGCTAGAAACGCAAGAAAGTGAAGAATCAAAGGAGGAAAATGATCTAGAGAGAGAGGGGGAGAAATTTCGAGCAAAGGGAAGTGAAGAAAATAGGGCTAGAAGCCCTATTTTAAAAGACCCGTGGCCAAATGACTGAACTGCCCCGATATAGGGACTTTTTGCCGGTCGGCCACACTCTTTGCCGGTCGGCAAAATATTGTGCCGATGGAAATTGTATGATGGCCGATGGATGGCCGGTGATGCATTTTGATGGCCGGTGGACATCCAGCCGTCTCCCACAGTGGTTTTGGAGCCTCCTACACCTTTGTTTGAGTTATGTGCGGGGTCCAGGGTCTTTAGTGTTCAAAATAGTGCAAAACAGTGCATTTCCGACGCTCAACCGGCCTCCGTTTTGACCCCAGACCGTGTCTTCTGTGCGTGGCACTCGAATTCGTGCAAGGTGTATCCTTTCCGTATCCTTTTGGCTTTTACAAAACTCAAAAGTTGCCCCATGTGCATCACATGTCAATTGCACTGTCTTGTGCATTTCAAATCAATCGCACTGTCTTGTGCACTCGCGTTGTCTAAACGCATCGCGCTATTTTGCGCATCTTATTGCATTTTGCATGCATTCAATCTCGCTAACTTGCGTAGACCGCATGTTTTCCTTGCGTAGACCGCATGCTTATAATGAATTTCATTGCTTGCGTAGACCGCATGTTCTGCTTGCGTAGACCGCATGTTTTTGCTTGTGTAGACCGTATGTTTTCCTTGCGTAGACCGCATGTTTATAATCAATTCCATTACTTGCGTAGATCGCATGTTTTCCTTGCGTAGACCGCATGTTTGTAATCAATTTCATTACTTGCGTAGACCACATGTTCTGCTTGCGTGGACCGCATTCTTATGTTCAATTTTATTACTTGCGTAGACCGCATGTTTCACTTGCGTAGACCGCATGTTTATAATCAATTTCATTACTTGCGTAGACCGCATGTTTTCCTTGTGTAGACCGCATGTTTATAATCAATTCCATTACTTGCGTAGACCGCATGTTTTCCTTGCATAGACCGCATGTTTATAATCAATTCCATTACTTGCGTAGACCGCATGTTTTGCTTGCGTAGACCGCACATTTTGCTTGCGTAGACCGCAATGCTTTCCTTGCGTAGACCGCATGTTTGTAATCAATTTCATTACTTGCGTAGACTACATGTTCTACTTGCGTGGACCGCATTCTTATGTTCAATTTCATTACTTGCGTAGACCGCATGTTTTCCTTGCGTAGACCGCATGCTTATAATGAATTTCATTGCTTGCGTAGACCGCATGTTTTACTTGCGTAGACCGCATGTTTTGCTGGCGTAGACCGCATGTTTTGCTTGCGTAGACCGCATGTTCTGCTTGCGTGGACCGCATTCTTATGTTCAAATTCATTACTTGCGTAGACCGCATGTTCTACTTGCGTAGACCGCACACTTGAAACCAATTTTTTCTGCTTGCGTAGACCACATGTTTTCCTTGCGTAGACCGCATGTTTATAATGAATTTCATTACTTGCGTAGACCGCATCTTCTGCTTGCGTGGACCGCATTCTTGTGTTCAAAGTCATTACTTACGTAGACCGCAATGCTTTCCTTGCGTAGACCGCATGTTTTACTTGCGTAGACCGCATATTTTGCTTGCGTAGACCGCACGCTTGAAACCAATTTTTTCTGCTTGCGTAGACCGCATTCTTATGTTCAATCTCATTGCTTGCGTAGACCGCATGCTTATGATCAATTTTGTTGCCTGCGTAGACCGCGTGCTCCACTTACATGTCTGTGCCTTCACAGCATTGTTATGCTTCCCACTTGCTTTGCGTTGTCACGCATTTTCAAATACATTAATATGCATGTTGTTAATCACATTGTACCTGTTAAGTTTGTTTTCTTCGCAGGCACAATATTGTATGTACAGTTCATTTAAGGCTGGTGCAACCCGACGAACCGGACAGGTATGGTATACTCCGAGTGAGACGTATCGAGAATATACACGGTCTAGGAGACCTTAAATCCTTGGAAGGTGCAAGACCTTTGGCGCATTGATGTGCACGGTTCGTTTGCATTGTCATGCATATCTTAAACCGCACGTTGTTGCGCATTTCAAGTTCACTTGCATTGTTATGCATTGTTATGCAATATACACGGTCTAGGAGACCCTAAATCCTCTGAAGGTGCAAGTCCTTCGGTGTTTGTCGTGCCCGAACGACTTTTGATAAGTTGCATTATACATGTACTTCAAGCGACTCGCGTCGTCACATATTCAAGTTCACGTGCATCTCAAAAGCCGCGCATTGCCGCGCACTTCAAAATCATGCATCATCATGCATTTGCATTTCAAAAACAAAAACAAAAACATGCATTGTCATGCATCATCATAAATAGTTGCATTGTCATGCACCATCGTAAATAGTTGCATTGTCATGCATCATTGTAATATAGTGTATATTGCATTGTAGCTTGCATGCATTCACTGCATCACCTCCGCCTATGGCTTGCGCCTCTCCATGTTGAGCTTGGTCTGGTATGTGCCCATACTTTTCATGTCGAAACATAGTTCAGTAGACCGTTCTATGTTAGACACGGCTTGTACATGTACATGCCCTTCCAAGGCAAGATTTGGTTTGGCCTGCAGGCCATATCCATTGTATTTATTTCCATTCCATTGCATATTTATAGTGTATATTGCATTGTAGCTTGCATGCATTCACTGCATCACCTCCGCTTATGGCTTGCGCCTTTCCATGTTCCATGTTGAGCTTGGTCCGGTATGTGCCCATACTTCTCGTGTCGAAGCATAGTTCAGTGGACTGTTCTATGTTAGACGTGGCTTGTATGCGTACATGCTTTGCCTAGGCAAGATTTGGTTTGGCCCGCGTGCCTTATCCATTGCCATTCTCCCCAGCATTTTCATTATATATATTACATTGTAGTGTAATTGTCGCATCCAGCATTAGGATCGTAGTCCTTTCCCCAGCGGGTCGTTTCCCCACCTTTGTCATCCCCCCTCCCCAATACTTGTTCTTGTGTCCGTCTACATTACTCATAGTTCTGTTGACCGTTCTATGGTAGACGGACTTGTTACCTCCATCAATCTATTTGACATAGGTGTGGTTTCGAACCGCTCATGATTAGATCATGATTCAATTGCTTTGCGTGTAGTTTGCATTGTTTCAATTACATTGCATTTTCATTTGCATTGTTTATACATTGTTTTGTATATATTGCATATCATTTTGCATTCATTTTGCATGTTATGCATGTTGCTAACGATATTGTACCTGTTAAAGTTTGCTTTCTTTTTAGGCACAATATTGTATGTACGGTTCATTTGAGGCTGGTGCAACCAGACGAGCTGCACAGGTATTGTATCCTCCGAGTAAGACGTATCGAGAATTGCATAATTCTCTTACATCCTTTCTGCATTGTAGTGTAGTTTGGTGTATGCTAGCTTAAAACTATCGCATGTTTTGCTTCGTTACAGCTTTCTTTGCATGATCATAAGTTATGTCCGCCTCTGTGCATTGTCTTGCATTTTGCCCCTGCCTTCAGGTGCATATCTTGTTTGTCTTACATGTTTGTCTGAGTCTTCGGCCTTGTCAAAAATGGGTCGTCTCTGGGCTTTGACATTCACTCCCGTCATTGTTATGACTTTCGAGTTCTGTCAAAGAGGGGCAACTGTAGACACCCCATTTTTGACCGTCCTCAAGACTTGGACGTCACCATTGGAACACTTGGTGATTACCCTTGTTTGTGTTCGTCTTGAGTTCCCGGAGGTCTCGGTTGCGTGCCTTGCCTCAGGACCTCTCGACTTGACCGTGTTGTGTCTGGTTTTGCACCAAACACTGGTGTTTTGCCTTGGAGGGGCAGGGAATGCCTTGTGAGGCACCCCCTCACATCACCGGCCATGGCTTGAGGCCACCGGCCAGTGATTTTATGCCATCGGCAATGTATATTGCCGGTCAGCACTATTTGTTGCCGGTCGGCTATTTATTTTGCCAAAATGGCAATTTTGAATGGCCGATCACTGTTCATCTACTTTTGGTAGATATTTTGTGCCAGCTGTGATTGCTGGCACCCACCTTTTCTCCCCTCCATACACGTATATGGAGGGATCTCTCTCTTGACAAGCTTATTTGACAAGCTTTACAAGAGGGAGCTCTATAAGAGAGAGTCTCCTCTCTTGGATTTAGGGTTAGACAACATTTTTAGAGAGTTTTGACATTAGGGTTAGGAATTTGTATCTATTTCATCTCTATATTTCCCTCTCTTGTTAGTTTAGTGTGTGTTTGGTCTTACTTTTGCACACAAACACCCACCATTACACCTTTTCTTGGTTATTGAGGGCCAAAGGAGTGTTCTTGGAGTTCTTGGAGCTGGTTTGGAGCTGAAGAAGCTACTGGAGCTGAAGAAGCTACTGGAGCTGAAGAAGCTACTGGAGCTGAAGAAGCTACTGGAGCTTCAGTTGTGAAGAAATTCTTCAAGGGTAACAACTTTGCCCCTTTTTACCCATTTCTTGCATAGCCTTTTAGCTTACCTTGCAACTATTTTTGAGCTTTGTGTATAACATAAAAAAGTTCTGTTTTTAGGCCCTCTAAACAGTTTGTTTAGAGTGTTTTGTGATTTGGGGTTCTTTGACCCCTCTTAAGCCTTGTAAGGCTCCATTTTGTGCCATTTTGTGTGAGTTCCGGGACCATTGAGTTTGGGCCTCCTCACCACTGAAATCTTGAGGGATTTCAGAGGTGGGGATGGTGCCTTGAGGTCCTAGGAAGGAGAGGGCCGCCCCCTCTCCTTGTTGTCCTTGAAAATGACCATTTTTGCCTCTTGAGGGAGCACCTAGCTTAGCCTCTTGTTGACCATGCCTTAGTTGTTATTTATGCAATATGTCATAATATGCCTCTGTTTTAAGTTGGTTTTGGTACACCATGCTTGTTTAGCATACATGCCTTGTAATGCCATTTTGTTGCCTTAACATGCCTTAGGTTGTAAACCATTGTTCTAGCATGTTTTAGGCTTGGCTTTGTGAAGCTTTCATGTTTATTTTGCCATGATTAAGGTCTGTCCTTAGTTGTTTGGGTCGACTTTGGCATGCATTGTATAGCCCCTTTGCATTTTGGCTTGTTGGCCTTAAGGGCGTGAGTGTATAGAATGCATTACTTGCTTTGTTTTAGTGGGTTGGGACCATTTTCTATTTCATTTCAGTCCACTTAGTATGCTTGTATGCTTGCATTTCATGGCCCCTTTGATGTGTCAAAGGCTTGTGTTGCATGCTCCATGTTTTGGTCATTGTGCATGCTTTTGAATTCAAGTCATTTAGATGCCATCTAAGTGCACCCTTGGCTTTGTTTAAGTCTGCATTTGACTTGTCTTAAGTCCTCTTAGCCTTGTGAGGTTTGGTGGACTTGACTTGGTTTAAGCCTCCTTGGCTTGTCTTAAGCACTTGGGCCATTGTGGCATGTTTTACTTGTCTTGCTTAAATTGATTTGGCATCATCTTGTAGCATGATTTTTAGAGCTTAATTTGCATGCTATATGTCCATGTTTGCATCCCCTTAAAGTGTACTTAAAGGATATCCTTTGATGCTTAAGTGTTTAGGTCTTAACATGTGCATGCGTGTATGTGTGTTGGCCCTCATGTTTGAGCACTTTGGCCGCTGATTTAGGCTTGTTTGAGAGTGGCCTAATTTAGTTTAAGTCCGTCTCCTTGCTTGTTTGCATCCTCCTCTTGTATGTTTGCTTGCATACTTGCATGTACACATTGCATTGCCTGTGTTGCATACTAGCTCACATGCTTAGGATTGCATTGCATCAACATGCATGCTATACCTCTTGAGCTGAGCATGATAGAGGTTGAACCCCTTTGCTTGTTTATGTGCATTACATGACATTTGAAATGAAAAGTGCACACTTGGTCTCTTGGGCCATCACGCATTGAAATGCGCGATTGATGGTCCGAGAACCAAGGACCATGTCCCTTTGAGTCATAAACATGATAAGGGATATGGTTGGTGCATACATTGTTTGAATTGCATTGCCATGCAAAGCTCTGTCCTCTGCTGCTGTCAAACAGATTCTGCAAGAGCTTTTTGCCGATCGACTTCATGGAGTGCCGACCGGCAATCCATCCGTGGCCGATAGCTTCATCAACAGCCGATGATCACATCTTACTGCCGGTGGCCATTCTCCTCGGCCGGTGGTGCCTCCCAATGTCCAGGGAAGCAATTCTGAGACTTTGAAAGTTTTCAAAAGGGCAGAGCAGGGAAAACAAAGGCAGCCTACGCATGGCAGTGGACTTCCGAGCAAGACCCAAGCACGCGTGCATTGAGCCCTCTTCCTGAGGCCCTTTTTCTTGCTTTCTTAAATTAATTAATTTGTTTAATTAATTTAGTTGGTCTGTAATAATTAATTAGCTAGGATAGTTAATTCATTATTCGAATTGTATTATTCTTTTGGTCCCTCCGAGCTCCATTTAAATAGTTTGCCCTGTCGAAGTGTTTGAAAGAATGGTCTATATCAATCTAAGGATCAATTAATAAATCTATTCAATGTTGTAGCCATTCCCATTAGCTTCTGAACTTCTTTGACCGAACCCAGTGAGCCAAGCTCCAAGATGGCCTTAATTTGTTTCAGGTTAGCTTCGATTCCACGATGATTGACAATATAGCCGAGGAATTTGCCTGACCCGATGTTGAATGCACTTTTTGAGGCGTTAAGCTTCATTCTGTATCTCCGGAGAATATCAAAAGTGGTAGCAAGATCGGCTAAGTGTGCCTTCTTTTCCTTGGATTTCACCACCATATCATCGATGTAGCCACTTTTACTTGCCAATTTTGTTTACACATTTTAGTTACCAAATCATTCTTTAATGTGAGTGTTGCCATGATAGCATGATTACCATGAGGATAGCTGCTTATGTGATATAACTGCTTGAATGCCTGTGGGTGAAGGTTGGATTGTCTGAGTTGGAATAGCTCATTGAAATCCGTGTTTTAGCCTACTTGCGAGTAGCAAATTCCAAAACATTTTTTTTTCAAAACAAACGGATATGCAATGCTTATTTCCAAATTAGGCGATCTAGTCTATACTTTTTTGCTGTGCGCATAACATAGTAATTCTAGGCTAATAACCGGAATAAGAACACATAACGTTTTCAAAAACGGATATCACGGTTAGTAGAGCCCGATTTTCGGATCGGGCGAGAGGGGGTGCTCATAGCTTACCTTCCCCAATCGTACCCTAGCTCCCGAGCCGAGGCAACTTTGGTGATGACGGACACGTGGCCTTTGGCACCGAGTCAGGGTTTCTTAAATTCCCCCAAAAATAAAATATTTAGGTGGCGACTCTGTATATGGCAAAGCAGTCCATGTTTGGCACTTCTTTTCAAAAATATGTTTCTCAAAACGATTTGCCGAACTTTGACTCTTTGGTTCAGATTAAAGACCGTGACACAAATCGAGTCCGAACTGTAGCGGGGCCCACGGGCGCGTCTACAGTGAGATACGTCTGTTGGTTACACCATCCTCCTGTCCTTTCGCGCAAAACGCGTTAGGACGTTATTTTACCTAGTTATAACCTTCTCTCTCTCTCTCTATAGGAAATACGGTGAGATATGCTTGTCAGTTGCACCATTTTCCCTCCTTTCACATGAAACGTGTTTAGAATTGTTATTTGCTTACTCCTTTCTGTGTGAGGCACGACTAGATTTGTTTTGATTTATGCTTAAGGCTTGTTTCATTCATATGCGGTCATCTTGTTTTTGCTCATTGCATTATCTTGCATGATCATGGATTTTCAAAATTACCGGCTTCACAAAGCGTGTAAGTCCAGCTTTCAAGTGTATTCTTTGTGTATATCATTTGCATCTTGCCCTTGAACTATACTAGTTTGATTCCTTATAAAGGGATATATAGGCAGGTTTTGAGTTCAACCAATTGCATTTTACATTTTGATTGTTTGCCCAAGTCGTACGGCCTCGTCAAATGGGTCATCTTCGGACTTTGAGATCCACTCACATCATTTTATGACTTCAAGCTCTGTCAAAGAGGGGCAACTGTAGACACCCCATTTTGACCGCCCTTAAGACTTGGGCGCCTTACGTTGAACGCTCGATGATAAAATGTTACGCTGTACAATCGTTCGATTTCTTCAGCAAAAGGCTTCGGTTTCAAGCTTTAGACCCTAAACATTGCACCCCCTTTGGACTAAAACCTAATTATTTTCTAACCTGACCACTCAGAGGCCTACTGGCCAGCAAATGGCCACTTTTGGTTGGCCGGCCGACCATGTTTCCCGACAAATAGATATTTTCAGCTACCAGTTGTCCCCATATGCATGTCTTGCACCAACTGTCTCATTACAAATATTTCCAATGTGAGGACCTATTTTTCTATAAATACATGACCTCCCCTCATGGTTTGGGGTTAGAAAAATTCTCTAAGTGCCTATAGCTTGCTCAACACAATACCTCTCTCTCTTGCAATATACATACACTATACATACACTTCCTGAGCCTAAACTTGAGGCCTCTTGCTGAGATTCTTGAACATGAATTTTAACTCTTGAGAGTGTTCGAGTTGTGGTTTGTGAACTAGAAGAGCATCCACTCTTTAATGGGTTATCTTTGAGCTTTTGTATCACATTTTTCTACCTCTTTTCTTTGCTTTTTCACACTATTTTTCAGAGGATTTTTAAGCTTAAAAATGTGATTTTAAGTCACAAAAAAAAGGAGGGGCTAGCCACCCTTCTTTTGCTTGCTTACTAGGCTTCTTTCCTTCCATTTTTGTTTAAGTTTTCTACCATTTTTAAAATAATTTTCAGCACTGTTTTGTGCGATTAGGGGCTGTTTAGTGTGTTTGTTTAGTTTGTGCTTTGAATACTATGCTTATGTTGTTGTAAGTCCTCATGAATTTGGGTGTTTAGGCCATAGCTACCAATCTATTTGAGTTGATAGCTTTCTTTACATAGTTTTCATGTAAATATTCACACTTGTAATAATCACCTTTGCATAATCATCTCTGCAATCTTCCTACTTTCTTTATTTCTTTGATTAACAGTTCTATCAAATAAAGGATTGTTGCTCAAGGCATAAGAAAGAGACCTTCTATGCTTAATGGTTTAATCTCTTCGGAGGTTCATTACCAAGGCATTACATCTCTC
Organism: Camellia sinensis; assembly: GCF_004153795.1. Taxonomy (NCBI): domain Eukaryota; kingdom Viridiplantae; phylum Streptophyta; class Magnoliopsida; order Ericales; family Theaceae; genus Camellia; species Camellia sinensis. The sequence continues at coordinate 1,411,452 of NW_021026203.1, forward strand.
TTATCCTAAGCACAACCTCTTGTTTAGACCAAGGCCTTACATCTCTTTATCACCTGTGCATTTACTTCTAAGGAGCAAACTTCTAGTTTAGACCCTTGGAAATCATAAAGGAAGGTTTCATTATAGCTTGTTATCGGGTTTGGATTTAGGGTCACTATCGCCCCTTTCGGGTTTGACTCCGAATTCATTATCGCTCATAAATGAGTTTGATTCCTCCTTTATAATTTCCCCCGTAAAAAAGGGCTTGAAAAGCTCATTTCTCGAGTTAAGTCAATGCTTGATGCTCTTTATCGCTTTTTAGACTTAGTGGACGTAATTATCACTTTTTAATCGGACATCATATTGAATCCATTGCGTTGTGGACCATTGCATAATTTTTAGGGATGTTCAATGATTGATGAAGCAATGCCCATTCCTTTCCTTGATGTAACTCCATGATAGGGAGGAGATGTTGTTCGTCTTTTGTTTTATTTTATTGAGCTGTTGTCCTATCGGTTCATATATCATCACGAAACAAATTTGCGATAATTAATAATTTGTGAATCAAATCTTCTCCTCCCTTATCATCTTCATGATAGGGAAGGGCAGAGAGGATAAATATCTCCTGGAAACACTCTGTTTTTGCTCTATTTCAACTCTGTAGTAGCAGGGCATTTCCCAAAAAACAGTGGTCCGTCGGCCACCATTTTGTCCGGTCGACCGCTTGTCAAAGCCTGTTAGCCACTTATTTTGTACAGGCAGGGAAATTTTTAAAACAGAACAGAGCAGAACCTAAGGCCAAAACAGAATAATTTTCTAATTGTAAACAGAGCAAATTTTGGTAGCAAATAGAGAGGTTTCAAGAAGGACGTTCTCCGTTGTGCGCATGTGGCTCCTTGCCACCCGTTCAATGCTTTAATATTTAGTATGTGTAATTAATTAGTTGGCTTCATTTGAATTTGTAATAGCTAGTTAATTTAGTTAATTCAATTGTGTTGTAATAATTAGTTAATTAGAACATTCATTCAGACCCTCTTGTGTAAGGGCAAATTTGTAATACTTGTAAATATTTTGTATGTCTTCCAACCCCCATTCTTTCTCCCTTTTATTTACTTACTTACTATGGTTGCATCTAGTATCATATTTTTAGCTTTATATCATTACCATGACTTGTACCCATTTTTGCATACATTAGGGTTTGGCTCATCATACTTGATAAACATCGATTATTTCTTGCTTGAATACATGCGCTACCATATGCCTTGAATTGATCCATATGTCATGTTAAGAAGCCGAATCCGATAATTGCATTTTGTATGTGTTGCATTAGTCACTTTGCATATTAGAGCATGCATTTTTCTAATTATTTACTTTCCTTTGGCTTGCCTCAATTGAGTACTAGGTGAGCATTTTCGCTTTAGCATATCGCATGTATGTTTGTGTTGCTATATCAAGCATATTACCATGAGGCTAAGTGCTTATCTGATATATCTCTTTTAAATGCCGATGGAAGAAGGCTATTTCACTTAGGTTGTGATGATTTTGATACATGTACATACGAGCTTGTTTTTTCAACTAACACATATTCAAAACTCTTTTCAAACAAACATGAAATAAAAGCATTCCAAAATGGGTGAAATAATCTATACTTGTGCGCCTCACATAGTATGTTAACATAATAATCAGAACAAGAGCATATAATGTACATAAAAATCACATCATGATTAGTAGAGGCTAATCTTTGATCGGGTGAGGGGGGTGCTCAATTCATGACTTTACCCTCTCATACCTAAGTTCTTGAGCCAAGACACTTTGGTTATGACAGACAAGTGGCCTTTGACACGAGTCACGAGTTTTCTAAATTTTTTAAAAATATCTAGGTGACAACTCTGAAATCTGACAAGACAATCTATTTTTGACATCTATGATGATAAATAATTTTTTTAAAGATTTACCAAATTTAAACTTTTAATTGAGTTTTTCTATTTCACATTGCATTTATAAAACCAAATTCACAATCTATGAGTGTCTAAATTGTAAGACTACTTTATATATATATATACGAGGAGACTAAACCCATTCGAGTAACACGAAATACACATACGCCTCATGTCGACGTCACACCAACAACTAAGAAAAAAAAGGCTCCCATCTCTCTCGTCTCATCTCTTGCAAGGGGTGAAGGGTTTGAAGAACACCAGCGTACCTTTTTTCGACGGATCTTAAGCATAAAGACCACGCAGCCAACTGTCTTGCTCGCCGATCCTCGAAGACCTATGCCAAGTAGGGTATACTGACCCGATTTCTGTTCTTCTTTCTTCCTTTTCCGACTGCTTGTTGGTGGTTTTTCATACCACTTTGATGCGATCGCACTGTAATTTGGGCCCTGTTCGTGGTATTTTGTTGTACGTGTACCGATCTGCACCTATGAACTTTTTTCCCCCAATTTTTTTTTTCCCATTTTCTAGTTCGAAAATTGGTGTTTCAGTTTTTATGGGACTCAAAAATTGGGCAAAACAACCCAGTGCCTCTTGTTGTTGTTCAACAACCGTATTCTGCTACAGCTAAGTTTTTTTTTTTTTTTTTTTTTTTTTTTTCCTTCAAAATCTATTGTGCATTTAAAAATGTTTAATTTTATTTTCAGAATCTGTTCTTAAAAATCAGTTCAACAAAGATGGATGCTTTCTAAAATTTCAATCTTGTGTTCTCAACATGTTTCCCATTTTTTGGGCAAAACAATCGTGCCAATCTGTTGGTATTCGTGAACCATGGATGCCTGATATGTAATTTTTTTTATTTATTTTTTTAATTTTGTTTGAAAATTTTATTATTGAAATACACATTTGGGTTTTTACTTTTTCAAATTTTTTTCTTCAAAATGTTGTGGTATGAATGAGTACAACAAAAATTTGCTGTACCAAATTGGGAAAATTTTAACTTTAATACACAATTTTTGTTAACTTAATAACTTGTTCAAATTCTGTACCCAGATTTAGGCAACACAACCCAGTGAATCTATTGTTATGCTGCTGATATGTTTTTTTTTTTAAAAACTACCACTACCACTACCATCACCATCATATCACCACTACTACGTAATCAAACTCTATTTATTACTCAATCAAACATGGCTTATTACTCTAAAGGACACCACTTAATTGGACTTGACTTACTACCAAATTAAATCTCATTTACTATTCAATTAGATTCTATTTACTATTTCATTAGATTTATCATTGTCTCAAAAAAGTTGAAAAATACTCATTGAGCTTTCACTTAGTATTTTATGTTTTCACTTATTACTTCACTAGACTCCACTTATTACTCAATTTTGGCTTCACTTACTCAATGAACTTCCACTTGCTATTTCACTATACTCAACCTACTAGTCAACGAGCTTCCACTTACTATTTCACTAGATTTTACTTACTATTCAATGAGTTTCCACTTACTATTTCTTTACATTTCACTTACTATTCAATTTTGGTTTCACTTACTACTTAATGAGCTTTCACTCACTACTTCAATAGACTCTATTATTTACTCAATTTTAGTTTCACTTACTACTCAATGAGTTTCCACTTATTATTTCATTATAGTTCATTTTTTACTCAATGAGACTCTACTTATTACTAAATTAAACCCCACTTACTATTTTATGAAACTCCACTCAGTACTTTATGAGACTCCACTTACTACTCTTTAATTGTTTACTTACTACTTCATCAAACATGACTTACTATCCAATTAAACACTACTTATTACTCAATACTTACTACACAATCAAACTCCACTTACTACTACTTAAAAAGACACCACTCAATTGGATTTGATTTATTACTCATTTAAATTCCACTTAATCCCACTTACTACTCATTTAAATCCTACTTAGTTGTATCATATTAAATCCCACTTACTATTCAATGAGAGACTCCACTTACTAGTCAATCAAATTTCACTTGCTACTCAATTAAATATGGCTTACTACTCAATAAGACATTATTTAATTGGACTTGACTTACTGCTTAATTAAATCTCACTTATTACTCAATGAAACTCCACTTACTATTTTATTAGACTTTGGTTACTACTCAATTAAACTCTATTTATTACTCAATAAGATTTGACCTACCATTCAATTAAACTTTATTTACTACTCACTGACACTTAACTTACTCTACTAACTACTCAATTAAATTCATTCATTACTCAATCAAACATGACTTACTCAATAAAACATCACTTCATTTGATCTATCCTACTCAATGATACCCAATTTACTATCCCATTAAACTTGAATTACTCCTCATATTAAACCACACTTACTATTCCATTAGACTTGATTTATTATTCAATAAAATTTCACTTACTATTTAATGAGACTCCACTTGCTACTCCATTAGACTCAACTTATTATTCAAAGAAATTTTATTTACCACTCAATGAGACTCCATTTGCTACTCTATTAGACTCGACATATTACTTAATGAAACTTCATTTAGCCCTCAATGAGACTCCACTTAATTACTATTCCATTAAACTTGACTTACTATTCAATCAAATATCACTTATTAGTTAATGATACTCCACTTACTCTACTTACTACTCCATTAGACTACTACTCAATCAAACATTTGATACTTGACTTCTGACTTCATCAAATTTCACTTACTATTAAATAAAATCCCATTTAGAGAGTGTCATATTCAGTGATAAGTCGTTTCAAAACAAATGGTAAAATAATTCATAACTAGTGATAAACAAATGTAGAAATCTAACCAACTTTCGAGAGCGTCATTGTATGATCTCATTTATTACTGAATGAGATTCCACTTACTATTTCATTAAATTTGACTAACTACTTAGTTAAACCGTATTTACTACTTAAGAAGATTTCACTTATGACTTCATTAGACTTAACATATTAATTAAATTTCACTTATTACTCAATGAGACTTCACCTACAATTCTATTAGCCTTGACTTATTACTTAATCAAACATTTGACTACTGGCAACTATTGAGTGGTAAGTATAATTAGAACGAATAATATCACTTGACTTATTTACATAATCAAACATCTAACTACTGACAACCATTGATTGATAATTAGAATTAGAACAAATAATAAGTATTATATTTAAGAGTGATAAGTATCGTCATAATAAGTGATAAGTACTATCACAATTGATAGTAAGCCAAAGCACTTTCTACGTCACCATCGACAACTTGTGCTCTACGCTCAGTCCCAAAATGGTTGTGCATGTCCTTTTGTATGAACCCAACATTCTCATAGCCACCTGCTTGTTCTACCTTACAAGAAGTTGTTACTCAATGAGATATTCCAATTTCCACGTACTATTATATTAGATTTTAGTTATTATTTATTGAGTTTTCGCTTACTACTCAATCAAACTATACTTACTACTTAATTAAATATAACTTATCAATCAATAAGACACTACTTCAATAGACTTAAGTTAATAGTCAATAAAATTATAGTTAAATAGGAAACAGTAAACATAAACGTTACCAAATAGGCCATTAAATAGTAATTACTATTTTGAGGTGTTGTAGGTAAAAATAGTAATAATAATAACTATTTTAAATTAATTTTTTTAAAATTAAGTTTAAATAACTTATAATTTTAAAATATTTTATTTACAATTTTTGTATTTTTTATTTACTTTTAATATTATATCGAAAAATTAATTTTTCATAATGACTATTTTAAAAAAATTAGTAAATTTTAACAAATTTTAATAAATTAATATTTACATATCATATTTTATTTTTTACAAATCATAACAAGACAAAATATAAGTAAATATGTTATGTCATTAGTTTTATGTATTTAAAATTAATTTAAAATATAAAAGAAGACACAATTTTCAAGAATTAAAGGTGACCTATTTAGCAAGTAATATTTTTAATAGTAAGTTTATTCATAACAAATAGTAAGTGAGTGAATACCAAATAGTAAGCATCTTTGTAGCAAATAATAAGTTAGCATCATTTTTTTTTTAATTTCAAAATTAACCAAAATTATTTTACTTTTTAGAAAGCCACCTTACTTTTTCTATCTAGTTTTACTTTTGATTCATCCAATGGCTAGCATTTATCATATCTAAATCTAATGGTCTATATTTTTTAATGTGCCATACATCAAAACCACTTTCATGTATGATAGACTTTTCCTTGGTTAAGAGGAATTTTTAGAGGAAATATATAACATCTAGCTACTTTTAAGAGAATAGCACTCAGTTCATAAATCTAAATCTCAATTTTGTTTGGCTAAAGGTTCAAGTGCTGAAATACTTTATCCAAAAGGACAAACTTAGATAAAATGACCAAAATACCCCTATATATATCATATACATAGTACCAACATCACACTTAGACAAACTCTATAACAACCCTGGTTTTGACCCGTCTCTTGTGGTGTTTTGGACTCGGGTTTGTATGGTTTGGATGGTGGTTCAGGTCTTGCTTCCCTTGTCTTCCCCTTAATGTTGGTTATTGGGTTGTAGTTGTGTGTTTGGGACATGTTGGTTGTTTGTTTTTCCAAGCCTTTGTTGCCCAGAATTTGGCTCTTGCGCTCGAGCGGGCATTCTTGCGCTCGAGCGGGCTTCATAAATTTCGTTCCACTCTCGAGCGGGAATTCGGGCGCTTGAGCGGGGGACAGTGTCTGCAAAAATACTGGGAGAGCGTATTTCACGCTCGAGCTCAGGATTTCACACTCGAGCGGGAGTCTATGTCTGACGCTCGAGCGGGGCTTTCCACGCTCGAGCGGACCATGTTTTATTAGCTCGCGAAAGTGACATTTCAGATCACTTTTTGCAATCCTCTCTCTCTCTAAAAGTCCCCAAGATCTAGATCTAGAGCCTCTCTCTCTATAAACCATCCTCTCTCTTTGATTTCTCCAAATCCATTGGGGTTTTAGCCATAGTTCCATCATCAAAGTTGTATGACTTCTCGAGGGCTTCGTTATGTGTGGTGGAGATCGAGTTTTAACACTGTAAATTTTGGGGTTTCATCTCAATCTTTTTTCAAAACTTAAGGTAGGGAATTTCTACATTCTAATATGATTTTTAGCTTAATTATTTGCTATTATGTGTAAATGATGAGATTTGGTTGTGGTTTGGACAAATCTAGGATTTGGGTATGAAATGAAAAGAAAGGTTTTTGATGAAATTGGCATAAGTGGGTTTGAGGTTTGGATACAAGGTTGCATTGTGCCAAAATAGTTGTTTTTGGTGTTTGGGTTGATATTTGGTGAAAGGGGGATTTTGCCCTAATTTGATTAAATCATTATTTTGCATAAATAATTGGGATTAATATTGAAAATGTGATATTGGAAGGTTGTGGTCATAAATGGTGATATTAGATATGTATTATCTCACTTATGGAAGTTTTGAATAAATTATCTATTTTGATATTGAACATCACTTTTGAAATAATTGCATTGGGCTATTGGTTGAGGATAGCTAAGATTGTTGTAGAAATTACATGAGGATTAGGCGATTTAATGCTAATCCATTGTTGGTGTCATTGACTATGACTATGTTACAAATACATTGTGTATGTATGTTTATTGGGAGGAGAAAGGGGATGTACTTCATATGTGATTATGTTTATAAATACATTGCATATGTATATTTGTCTGGGAGAAAAAAGGGGATGGACTCCATTTAGAGCAAGTGGGCCAGAGTGTCCTGAGTGAAAGGCCTGAAATTTCATATATAAATGGGTGCCAATTCCTTCGGACGAAATATCCGTAAAATGGCAGGTTTGAAGTGTTTATGTGTGTTGTGCATAATTGGGAAAACCATTGAGTTGTAGTCTCATTTTGGTTGTTGAAAGATAATAAATTTAACTCATGAATTGAGTAGCATACATGAACTGGAAATGAATTGAAGGAAAATAGAATGAGGTTAGGTCTTAGTGGCATATGAATATGCAGGCCTTGTGGATGTTTGAGTATCGGTATTGTTTATGCACGTAGTAGTTATACCTTTGCTAAACCTCATATATTGTGTTAGATTATCTCTACTGGGCTGTTGGCTCACCCTATACGAGAATATTATTTTTCAGGTGCAGGTGAAATGTTTCCTCCAAGGTAATAGCGTGGATTGACTTTCCGGAAGCAAGAGCTTCTTAATTATGTCTTGTTGTGTGTATGTTTGTTATTTGTAAAGCCAAGGGCTTAAGATGTAATGAGCGAGACTCAATTTGTGTGACCAAGCAATGACTTGGAAAGATGTAAGCCTACATGGCATTTAACTGGTTGTTGAACTGTGAATTCTGATATATGAAAGTTTATTGTTTCTCATATTCATTCCGCATATGAGTTATCTTTATTGTATTATTTTGGGGGCGTTACAAACTCTCTCTCTCTCTCTCTCATTCCCTTCCTCCAAACCCTAACATATGGATCTAGGGTTTCGAATAATCAACGGAGCAGATCTAGGGTTCTAAAGCCACACCTTCGTCCTCTACTTTGTCATTGCCTCCTCACTAGAATCCCCACTCTGTGTCGTTGCCACTGCCACCGATTTCTCTCTCTCTCTCTCTTCGGTGTAGCTCCATTGTTAGCCCCCTACTGTTCTTTAGTCGACAAGAGTAAAAGGAGTAGTGAGAGGAACACAATCATGTGGTGAATAGTGTAGGTGGAAGTGGGTAGGATGATGATCAATAAGGTGGATAGTACTGCGGAGATTTGGTCGGCAGTGGTAGTGGACTAGAACCTCGTCGACTTATATCGACTCATCATTGTCGTTGCCGGCGGCAGAAGGCTGAGCTGATATATACACCATCTCTCTCTCTCTCTATATATATATATATAGCTCATGAATATACATACATACATTTTTATCAATATACACACACATACATTTCTATATATATGGGTGTGTATGTGTGTACTTGGAGCATCCAAGATTTGAGGGTTTCACACCAACAAAATTTATTTTTTTATTTATTTTTTATTTGTTGTTGTTGTTGTTGATGATGATGAACATATATGATTTGGTGATAATGTCGTTGTTGATAAGGTTGCAAACGAGCCCAGTCAAATCAAGTTTTACTATGTTCGAGCTCTACTCGATTTATTTGCAAAGAGGTAGGATGATGGACTAGAACCTCGTCGACTTATATCGACTCATCATTGTCGTTGCCGGCGGCAGAAGGCTGAGCTGATATATACACCATCTCTCTCTCTCTCTATATATATATATATAGCTCATGAATATACATACATACATTTTTATCAATATACACACACATACATTTCTATATATATGGGTGTGTATGTGTGTACTTGGAGCATCCAAGATTTGAGGGTTTCACACCAACAAAATTTATTTTTTTATTTATTTTTTATTTGTTGTTGTTGTTGTTGATGATGATGAACATATATGATTTGGTGATAATGTCGTTGTTGATAAGGTTGCAAACGAGCCCAGTCAAATCAAGTTTTACTATGTTCGAGCTCTACTCGATTTATTTGCAAAGAGTTCAAGCTTGGCTTTTCTAAAATTTATGTAACTCAAGATGGGGTCGTGATGGCTCGTTGGCCAATAAAGGACCATGGAAAGCAGTAACCCTCAGCATTTATATAGAAATTTCTCTACCTTTAAAATGTATTGTGCAATTGATATGGGACTTTCAACAAATGCACCAAACGACGTCGTTTGGCACAACATGTTATTGCAGTCTTTTAGTCTCACATCGCTGATGCGAAGAAATGCACAAAGTCCTAATGCTTATAAAATGGTGAGTTGTTGACAACTATAACACTAGTCAAAGAAAAGAAAGTAAAGGCAAAGCTTTAAAACTTATAAGGATTATTTTACATTAAAATAATCATGATCATTATTAATGCTCAAGTTAAAATATTTTAACAAATACAAATATAATAAATATATGTCTATATATTATATAATAAAATATACATATACAAATACAAAATATAAAATTTAAAAATTAATATATATTTTTGAGCTCACGAGCCTATTCGAGCTGAGTAATATTGAGTTCGAGCTTGACTCATTTATTAATGGAGTTTGAAATTTAAGCTCGAACTCGTTTATTTAGTTAGCAAGCTGAATTTGAACAAGCCTTAATGAGTCGAACTCGAGTTGGATCATGAACACTTCAGTTCATTTGCCGCCATAGTTGTTGATGAACAAATAGGATTTGGTGTTTTTTTGTTTTTTAGAAAGATGATAATAGGATTTGTTGTTATTGATGATTTTGAACAAATGAGTGAAAGAGACACAGATAGAGAGAAGAAATATAATTTGCATAGATAGTTTAAAAATATAATTTGCACAGATAGATTAATAATATAATATGAACAGATAAGTTAAAAATATAATTTACACAGATAAGTTAAAAAAATAAATGTATTTCAACAGATAGGTGAAAAAAATTGAACAGATAGTCAAATCAAAAAAATTAAACTAATGGTCAAAAAAATTCAACAGATAAAAAAATTAACCAGATTGTCACGCCCTCAAAATACGATATAAATCAACCATTCATAAGATCTATAAACATAATAGAAAAGTTATATTTCCATTCATCAGAGTCAACATTACAAAGGATATTACATGCATTACACTTTCACAAATGTTTATCTTGAAATTATAGCATGTAACTCTAATTGATAACAAGAAGATAAATGTCCTACGGGCTTACATCATTTCAAGACTTCGCTTGGTTACAACAAAAGAAGAGTCTAAGTCTCTATACAAGTAAAGCCCTCGGCTTGAATAAACATTCAACACAAAACGAAATACCAAAATGGAGCCTTCAGCCCCTAAACCTCCCAAACTATGTCCTTGGAGACAGCATGTCACTTATACTGAAAATGGTTTCCTAAGTAGGGTGAGCCAAAGCCCAGTAGAGATATGCTAAAACAATATATGAGATTTAACTAAGATATCAGCATCAGATAAATGTTCAATACTCGTAAACCAACTTACATCCTGTTCATAACCGATCAATATCGACATCCATAACTCAGTCTATTTCATTTATTTATTCATATCAATTCATTGACATAGTTCATTGTTATCTAAACAATTCCAAACGAGATTACAACTCATTTATAAATACTTCAATAACAACTATTATTCAAGCACTTCAACTTTCTTGCCATTTTACGGAATTCACATCCGAGGGAACCAACACCCTTATATATATATAAGATTTTGGGACTTTCACACCCAGGACACTCCGGCCAACTTAATTTTCAATGGAGTCCATTCCTTATCTCCTCCCAAACAATGGAGTACATCTCCTATCTCCTCCCAAATAATGATACATATACAATGTATTTAAGAACGTATCATATACAATGACTGCCACATTCACATAATCAACCATTTAATCCAACCGTCATACTCAATGACATAGTCCACATGATTAGTTTTAGTTCACCTAATCCTCATGTAGTTTCTACAACAATCACAGCCATCCTCTACCAATAGCCCAAAACAGATATTTCTAAACAGATATACAATCCATCTAACAGATAATTTATCATATTTTCCATGGATGAGTGATTTATGAAATCCAACTACACCTTTCCCTTATACATCCTCCCAATTTCATATTTCTCATATCAATTTCATTATTTATACAAATAATTTATTTAACTCACATTAGGGCAAATCCTCCCCTTTTTCCAAATATGAACCTTAAGGCCCAATCTCACCATTTATACTCAAGCAACATCATACTCAAGACCTCTCATACACATATGGAGCCAAATATAGCAAACCCCTCTTTCAAAATTTAAACCCAAATCATAATTTCACTCAAATCTTCCCAACACCCCACCATTTATACAAAATGACAAATACCTAGGTTAAAAATCATAACAAAGAGTAGAATATCCCTACCTCAAGAAGAGAAGATAAGCTAAGCAAGAGGAAAATCCAAAGATGTTGAAATCCTACTCTATTCGGTTCAAAATGTAGATCTTGAGATGCTCTAACTTTTTAATGAAGGCACAAGGGTTTAGAGATCACTTGATCTAGGCCAAAATGTAGAGAGAGAGGGTATTTTAGAGAGAGAAAGTCTCAATCTAGGTTTTTGGAAAGTTTTAGAGAGAGAAAAGGATGAAAAAGTGATTTAAAATGTCACTTTCGCGAACTGATATACATGCAGTCCGCTCGAGCGGAGAAGTGTACGCTCAAGCGTAAGACACAACATTTTGTTCCACTCGAGCGCCAAGACATAACAACAAGGCACTACCTGCTCGAGCGCAATAAGACCCGCTCGAGCGTAGAATACACACTTCCAGTATTTTGCAGACAACAGATAACCTCCTCGAGCGTCAACCCGCTCAAGCGTAGGATACGTCGGTCGAGCGTGAAAAACACTCCTCTAGTACTTCTGTAGACGTGCCAAGTACTAAGAGTTTGCAACTTCCGCTCGAGCGCAATAAGGCCCGTTCGAGCGGAGGAGCAAAATTCTGGGCAACTAAGCTTGGTAAAAACAAGCAACTACAAACGTAACCACAACAATCCAAAGGCCCATTTCAAGAGATACAAGGGAGGAAAGAGGTAAACAATAATATGGAAACATTAAACATGGGTCCAAACACAACAGATGACGGGTTAAAACCGAGATCGCTAGTACTTCCCCCCTTTAAAGAATTTTCTTCTCGAAATTTTAGTACAAGTTTCGAAACCATGATCACTCAATTTTCAAAATGGTTACAATTCAATTCTTATCACCATGGCCCCTCTACCGGTCATTCAATCCTCTCACAAGGGAACAAGTCCACAATAAATATATCTCAACATATATTACCAATATGCATTTTTCTAAAATTTAACTAATTTCAATACACATGTTCCATATCTCCAAAACATATTCAATGTTTATGATATATTTACATTTCCAAAACTCAAACAACGTATACAATGCTTCCATAATCCAAAACATATACAATGTTTTGTTTTTTTTTTGGTTCATAAACAAAACTACAATTTTAACATATACTCAAACATTAACAAATAAGTCCGGATATTTCTCTCGGACTTCTAATTCACACTCCCAAGTTGCTTCCTTAACCCCGTGATGTTTCCACAATACCTTGACCAAGGGAATTGTCTTGCCTCGCAAGACTTGGTCCTGTCTATCCAAGACTCGCACCGGTCTCTCCTTATATGAGGCATCCTCATCTACCTCTAAGTCGGTCGAATCCAACACATGCGATGGATCCAGCTCATACTTCCGAAGCATACTAACATGAAACACGTCATGCACTCTGGAAAGTTGTGGCAGCAACGCCAAATGATAGGCAACCTCCCCAATCCACTCAAAGATCTCAAAAGGGCCAATAAACCGAGGGGATAACTTCCCACTCTTCCCAAATCTCATCAAACCTCGCCTAGGTGATATTTTTAGAAAGACATAATCTCCCACCTCAAAAGGAATGACAAAGGTCTCCTCCTACGGTCGGCATAACTCTTTTGGCGACTCTGGGCTGTAATCAATCTCTTAAGGATAAGTGCAACCTTCTTCGTTGTTTCCTGTACCAACTCTGGGCCCAGCTAAGGTGTATCACCCATCTCGGCCCAACACACTGGAGATCTACATGGTTGGCCATACAAAGCCTCAAACGGTGCCATATCAATGCTTGATTAGAAATTGTTATTGTAGGCAAACTCCACTAAGGGTAGGTGTCTTTCCCATGACCCTTTAAGGTCAAGGGCACAACCTCGAAGCATATCCTCAAGAATCTGGATGGTACGTTCGGACTGCCCGTCAGTCTGAGGATGGTACGCTGTACTAAAGGTCAGCTTAGTGCCCAAGGCACTCTGCAAACTCTGCCACAACAGAGCAGTGAAACGTGGATCTCTATCTGAAACAATCGTCACAGGGACCCCGTGCAACCTCACTATATCCCGAATATACAAGTTAGCAAGGGAATCTACCGAATCTCTCACGTGCATAGGGATAAAGTGCGCCGACTTAGTCAACCAGTCAACTATCACCGAAATGGCATCACTACCCCGCTGAGTCCTCGGAAGGCCCATAACAAAATCCATCGTGACATGCTCCCACTTCTACTCAACTATAGGCAAGGGTTGCAATAAACCCATTGGCCTCTGATGTTCGGCCTTCACTTGCTGACAAGTAAGGCACTTCGACACAAACACTGCCATATCCTTCTTCATACCCCTCCACCAAAACTGGCGACTCAGATCATGATACATCTTTGTGCCTCCCGAATGTACCGCAAGGTATGAATGATGAAACTCTCGGAGTACTTCCTCTTGGCAATACTCCGGTACAAACAAGCTATCACGGTATCTCACACTCAGGTCGGGATACACAGTCAAACCTTTCTCTACCTTCCCACTGGAGATCTTCTCTCGGAGTAATTCTACCTCAAAGTCACCTTTCTGTGATTCCAACACTCGGTTCACAAGTGTAGGTTGTGCAACTATAGAAAATAGGGCTATAGACTCAACAGACTCGCCCAGATGCAAGTCAAACTCCCCAAGAGTACCTAACATCTCCCATTCCCGGATGGCAATATAAGCCACACTACTAATGGATTTCCTACTTGGGGCATCGATCACAACATTAGCCTTTCTCGGATAATAATGTAACTCGAAGTCATAATCTTCTATGAACTCTATCCACCTTCCCTACCTCAAATTCAAGTCGTTCTGCGTAAACAGATACTTCAGACTCTTATGATCAGAAAACACCTCAAATCTCTCGTTGTACAGATAGTGCCTCCAATTCTTCAAGGCAAAAATCACAGCTGCTAACTCTAAATCATGAGTAGGGTAGTTCCTCTCGTGTGTTTTTAATTGCCGTGAGCCATAGGCTACTACATTCCCCTCTTGCATTAACACACAACCCAAACCTTCTCGTGAGGCATCGTAATACACTGAATAGCTCAAATCCCTCTCTGGAATAATCAAGACTGGAGCGGTGGTAAGTCTAACCGTAGGCTCTTGGAACGACTTTTCACAAGTTTCACTCCACACAAATTTAACCCATTTCCTCGTCAGTCTAGTTAAAGGCGAAGCTAACCTAGAGAAATCCTTCACAAACCGACGGTAATACCTGGCCAACCCCAAGAAACTACGGATCTCAAAAACATTCTCAGGCTGTTCCCAATCCTACACTGCCTCTATTTTGGATGAATCTACAGTCACCCCTTCCCCGAATACTACATGGCCTAAGAACTTAACCTCCGTTAGCTAAAACTCGCACTTTCTGAACTTAACATACAGTTTATGGGCTCTACGCAACTTAAGCACCACTCGCAAGTGTTTTTCGTGTTCCTCCTCAGAGGATGAGTAAATCAAAATGTCATCCACAAAGACGACTACAAAACAGTCTAAGAACTCTCGGAAGATTCGGTTCATTAAGTCCATAAATACAGTTGGTGCATTGGTTAGCCTAAAAGGCATCACAAGAAACTCATAATGGCCATACCGCATACGGAATGCCGTCTTCGGGATATTCTTCTCCCTTACCCTCAACTGATGGTAACCCGATCCCAGGTTTGTCTTAGAGAAACAATGAGACTCTTTCAACTGATCAAACAGGTCATCTATACGTGGCATTGGATACTTGTTCTTAACCGTAACTCGGTTCAACTTTCGATAGTTAATTCAAAGTCGCAAGGCTCCATCTTTCTTTTTTAACAAAGAAGGCCAGTGCTCTCCAATGTGAAGTACTAGGGCGAATAAAACCCTTATCTAGTAATTCCTGGAGCTGAACCTTCAACTCACTTAACTCAGCTGGGGCAAAACGATATGGTGCCATAGAAATCAGTGCCGTGCCGGGCACTAAATCAATAGAGAACTCGATCTCTCGATAGGGTGGTAGACCGACAGGATCCTCGGGAAAGACATCCCAGTACTCACAAACCACTCTTGGCAACTCAACTCGAACCTTATCACACTCTCTACTCAGGAAGCTAGTAAGCAGACAACTAAGTTCACTCTGCCCCTACGGATCATACGCCGGTGATAAAACTCTATCCACCTAGTCTCCCAAGAAATAAAAGCAATCACCGCTCAAGGTGCATACAGTAACCCTCTGACGGTAACAATCTATAACAGCCCGGTATGACGATAACCAGTTCATACCCAAAATAACATTGAAACTAGTCATATCAAGCAAAACAAACGCAAAAGGTAATCGACGGCCTGCGACCTTAATGTCACAACCCCGACACCCTTGTTTCAGAATAACCTCACTACCAATAGGTGACTCTATACAAATAAGAGATGCTAACTGTGCAAACTCCAAACCCAAAACCGATGCAAATGCAGAAAAAATAAAGAAATGGGATGCACCCGTATCAATCAACACATTAGCAACCAAATTGCTAAACAGAAAGGTACCTCTCATTACTGATGGAGCAGGTACAAGATCTGGCGCTGTAACAGCATACACACACCCCATAGGTCTCTGATCAACCTGCTCACCTCTCGGAGCATAAGACTGCTACACAGATTGAGCAGAAGAGGCTCCCTAATTGGCCCTCGAGGCCTACATTGACTGAGCTGGCTGGGGACTCTGTGTTTGCCTCGAACCAGACGCACCAGGTGTGCCACCCAACTGTAGGCAAAACCTCTTCAGGTGTCCCACTTGCCCACACTGATAACAAGTGAGTGGCTGGCCTCTACCCTAACTTTGGCCCTAAGATCGGGCCGAAGATGCAGTTGCTCACTGCCCTCCTCCCCTCTGTAGGCAAGCTGGAGACTTATGGCCCAACTGACCATATTTGGAACAAGTGATGTCTCCCTAACCACCTCTCCCAGAACCCAAAATTGGCACTGGAAAGGTAGACCTTGAATGCTCTCCTTGGGACTGTTGAGGGTTTGAACCCCACTGCCTTTTACTGTCCCCCTGTCCGTCCTGACTCCTCCTGGAACCCCTCATCCTCTCCTCCTCCGTATGCATGATAGTCTCTATATGGGTTGCAGCCTCTACAAGGCACCTATAATCCCTAATCATGGATCCGACCACTTTGAACATGAGTCCGGTTCGCAACCTTTTCTCGAACTCCAGGCATCGGTGCTCCTCGGTCGCCACTAACTCCAGGGCAAACCTTGATAAACTAGTAAAGGTGGCCTTAAACTCAGCCACTAGTGTGTTCAGTTGCACCAACTTGGAGAATTGATCCCTCAACTTCTCCCTTATTGTAGCAGGTAGATACTTGTCCTGGAAAGCATCAACAAAGGCCTCCCAATTCCCACCAATGCGCCCCCGCGCATATTTTCACCACTGACCCGCGTTTCCCTTCAGTTGGAAGGACGCCAAGGTCACTTTCAAACCCCCTTTTTCGATGTCGAGCATCTCAAATGTCTTCACCATCTGCTCTAACCACTCGTCAGCCTTCAGTGGCTCCTTGGGATCTCCCAAAAACTCGTCCAGATTCGACCGAAAGAACTCTCTCTTCAAAAAAGACGGCCTTGCTTGAGCTACTTGGGCTTAGATTTGATTCTTAGCCTTGAGAATGTCCATGGATTCCCTTAATGCTCCGGACATCTCGCGGGCTAAGGATCTCATGGCCTGTTGACCTACTGGTTCGGTCACATTGGCCTGACCAACTCCCTCCTCTTGCATCAAAAATTCATCCGGTATAGACATCTCGTGCCTCCTAGGCCTACCACGCCTACCACCACGACCTCGTCCTGACATCGTAATAAAGGTAACAAAGGGGATTAGCACATTTACAAATGTGCCGAAGCTAATTCACTCACGTCCTAATACGATGGACAACTGTAATTCACTCCACATACGCACATAATCACATAAACACATACGAATTTTATTTCTGGATGATGACCGTCCCGTGGCGTTGCTAGAGTTCCAGTTAGAAACGGCAGTGATCAAGTGCCTTTCCAACAAGACTCCCAGAAACCCATGGTCCCGATCAACATCCTAGAAACTAAATCCCATACCCATATAATCACATAAGTATGTTATCATATAAACACACATCGTTCGTACAAAAGTCTCTATCAAGCGAGACAAACCCATTGTGGTACTAACCACTTCCTACGTACCCAAAGTATTCAAACCCGGTACACTCTGACACCAAATTGTAATGCCCCAAAAAATAATTACTAGAATCCAAATCCAAACACTAGTACAAAGTGATACAAACAAGATAAGAAGCTTTCATTAATCAGAGTTAATATACAGAAGGTGACACATATGATATACATTCATAATTCATTCATCTTGAATCTACAACATGTGTTACAAAATGAAATAAGAAATGAAAGCCAAAAAGATATTCTTATGCCCTAATGGCTTACATCTTTCCAAGACTTGATTTGTTACAACAAAAGGAGTCATCAGCTCAATACAATAAAGCAGGCTTGATAAGCAAGTAAATACAAAATAAACAAAGTAAGCCTTTAGCTCCATAATCCTCCCATGCTAAGTCCTTGGCAGAGGCATATCACTAGCCTCTGAAAATGTTTTTCCGAAGCAAGGTGAGCTAAAGCCCAGTAGAAACAATCTACCACAATATATGAATCTTAACAAAGATATAAGTATGATATGCATATACAGTGCCCATGATAACACCATTCATATTTGCACAAGATCATAATATGCCAAGTTTCATATCCCAATCCATTTCATTTTAATTCATTTCATGATAATTCATTTTACCTCAATCCATGAGTCTAGTCCATTGTTATCCAGACAACCCTACTGAGACCATAACTCAGTGGTTTTCTAACCAATATAAACATTACACAAACACTTCAATTTGCCATTTTATGAAAATTTTGTCCGCAAGATCGGTACCCATGCATACACACGATTTTCGGGACTTTCACCCTGGACACACAAGCCAACTTAATTCAATGGAGTCCATCCACTTTCTTCTCCCAAACATGGAGTACATCCCCTTTCTCCTCCCAAACATCATACATATACAATGTATTAACACACGGTCATATTCAATGATAACAAATAAGAGATTAGTTCCAGTTTACCTAATCCTCATGCAATTTCTACAATAATCATAACTATCCTCCATCGATAGCCCAAAACAAATATTTCAACATAGATATACAATCTCCAAAATAGATGAACTATCCAAATTTCCATAGATGAGAGATAACGAATATCCAACTCCACCATTTATATAAACATCCATCTAATTTCACATTTCCAATACCAATTTCATTATTTATATAAAATAATTCTTTTAAACATTATAGGGAAAAACTTCATTTTCTTCCAAATTCAACCCCATGTGTCAAAATCAACAAATTTAGCACAACAGAACCTCATATCTACACCCATAACCATTTTCAGTACCTTCATTTGAAAACCCCTCTTTTGATTTTAATCCAAAATCCTTGGTTTGTTTGAAATCCTCCAAATCCCAACCTTAGTTGCACAATAAACAAAAAACTAAGTTAAAAATCATAGGCGAGTGTAGAAAGTCCCTACCTCAAAGTGAGAAGACAAGAAAAGCAATATAGGAACTCCAAAGACACCAAAGTCAAGGTGTATTTGGATCAAAACGTAGCCCTTGAGGAGCTCTACCTTTTTCCCAAAGACAGTAGGGTAGAGAACCCAATAGATCTAGATGAAAATGTAGAAAGATAGTGAGTTTGAGAGAGAGAGACTTAAGATCTAGGGTTTTGAAATGTTTTAGAGAGAGAAAGAGATAAAAAAATGATGTAAAAAGTGGATGTTACTGATATACGCACAATCCGCTCGAGCATGAGAGTTGACGCTCGAGCGTCAAACATAATAAGTTGTTCTGCTCAAGTGCAAGAAACGACGCTCGAGCACAGAATATACACTCCCAGTAGTTTTGCAGATGACAAACCGATGCTCAATCTCAAGAAAGGCCGCTCGAGTGCCCACCCGCTGAGTGTAGGAAACGCCGCTCAAGCGTAAAATACATTCTCCCAGTAGTTAATGCGTGCACACGGGCACGCAAACCGGGGCAATGACAGAATGCGATGCAATGGCATGAAAAATGCAACATGGACTTATACCAACATGAGTGAGCCTCAGCCACACTCACACAGGATGCCGACGGATAAAAATGAGGTGCCTCGAAATTCGTGCACACGGGCACGCAAACCGAGGCAATGCAAAAATGCGAACTATGGCATGGGAAATGATATG
>NW_021026203.1:1434938-1457898 GCF_004153795.1 Camellia sinensis
CTTTCTTGTATGGGTACCCAGGTCCATGTTTCGAACTCATGGCACGAAATCTCAGATGTTGTAACAAGTTTTGATCTTGCATTCACCTTTCTCATGATCATGTTCGTCATATTCTTCATGTGCTTCAAAGGGAAACCCAGGCTTTCCCGACTTTGCTTTTGGTTGAGGCCAACGGGACCACACCTCGGCAAGGAAGTGTGGGACCTCGGCAAAGACCTGGTTGGTACCCAGTGTGTTCTCATGAGGCGGGAGCGGTGTTTAAACTCCCAGCATGTTTTGCTTTGATGTTTACTTGGATCTGTTAAGAATGTCGAGATCATTCGTATATAAGTATAGCTTGTTTTGAGAATGTGACTTGCCATGTGATTGTAGGACCTTGACCCTTGCTTTGAGTCTACACCTGAAGAACTAGGTGAGTGGTATTATTGATAAAGCTATGTTATACTTGTTTTGATAAACCTTGCTTGCTTCGTTTTGGCGAAAGTGTTTTGTTAAGCATGAATGAATAACTCTTGTTTTGATGTGTCAAGTGTAATCCTTGTTTTGATGCCATCTTTGAAAAGGATACGGTCCTTTCTTGAAAAGTCCCTCGTGCTGGAGGACTCTAAACTTTCGCAGCACTAAGCATAAAAGGATACGGTCCTTGTTAAATCGGGCTACGGGCCTAAGTAACACAAGTCCCTTGTGCTGGAGGACTCTAAACTTTCGCAGTACTAAGTGAAAAAGGATACGGTCCTTTCTCGAAAAGATCACTATGTTAAATCGGGCTACGGGCCTAAGTAACACCAGTCCCTTGTGCTGGAGGACTATAAACTTTTGCAG
The DNA here is from genome assembly GCF_004153795.1 of Camellia sinensis. Classification (NCBI taxonomy): domain Eukaryota; kingdom Viridiplantae; phylum Streptophyta; class Magnoliopsida; order Ericales; family Theaceae; genus Camellia; species Camellia sinensis. The sequence goes on from NW_021026203.1 coordinate 1,435,761, forward strand.
TACCTTTGTCTAAACGATTATGGATCATATAGCCCTTGTTACTTGTAATACTTGATTGATGAATACGGTTCATCCCTTGCTTCGCCGATGTTGTAATACTTGATTGATGAATACGGTTCATCCCTTGCTTTGGTAAACTTTGATGTGTTTTGTTTTGAAAGACTTCGGCTATATTCATGCAAAACCTTTATTTCTAGTACCATTCACTGAGTATCCAAGCTCACCCTCTCTATATATATGTAGGTGATGAGCAGGACGTTGGCGACGCCTAAACTGTTTTCAAAGCTTGTTTTGGACTCATGATTATGTCGGCTTGTTTTGTATTTACGTCGGCAATGTTAATTACCTTCATGTCGGCGAATCTTGAAAATCATGCTTCTTGGCTTGAATTTGCTGTATTTTGCATATGTCAGCTCGAGAAGCCTTTTGATCAAGATGTAACACTTATTTTGCTTTGTTGTATTCAAGTTGTAAGATGATTGACATTACATTTGATCTATGCACAGCTCTTATGGACCACCTGTATCTTAGATTATTGCTTCCGCATTTGTGAGCCCCGTTTATTATACTCTGATTGTGTTTAGTTTTTGAAAGTTGGCCTTCGGTGATTACGGATTACTGGCCATCACGGCACCAAACTACTAGGGGCGGTTTGGGGTCGTGACAAATTGATTGTGAATTTACTGAGTAATTTACTAGGAATTTACTGAGAATTTACTAGGTAATTTACTGAGAATTTACTGGGAATTTGATGAGTAATTTACTAGGAATTTGCTGAGTAATGTACTAAGAATTTATTGAGTAATTTACTTGGAATTTACACAAAATTTACTTGGAATTTATTGGGAATTTACTGGATTTTACTGGGATTTTACGAGGACTTTACTGATTAATATTTACTAGGAAGTTACAGGGAATTTACTGAGAAATTTATTGACCAATTTACTTGGAATTTACCCAGAATTTATGTAGAATTTACTGTGAATTTACTGAGTAATTTACTAGGAAGTTACTTGTAATTTACTGAGAAATTTACAAAGAATTTACTGAGAAATTTACAAAGAATTTACTGGGAATTTACTAGGAAGTTACTTAGAATTTACGGCGAATTTACTGAGTAATTTACTGTGAATTTACTGACTAATTTACTTTTAATTAACTGATAATTTACTATGTAATTTATAGGGAATTTGCTGAGAAGTTACTGAGTAATTTACTGGGAATTTACTGAGTAGTTTACTGAGAATTTTTGGGAAATTTACTGAGTAATTTACTAATAATTTACTAGGAATTTACTGGGAATTTACTGAGTAATTTACCGAGAATTTACTGCGAATTTACTGAGTAATTTACTGGGAGTTTACTGAGTATTTTATTGGGAATTTTCTGAGTAATTTACTGGGAGTTTACTGAGAATTTACTGGGAATTTACTGATTAACTTACTGAGAATTTTCTAGGAATTTACTAAGTAATTTACTAAGAATTTACAGGGAATTTACTAAGAATTTACAGAGTAATTTATTTGGAATTTTCTGGGTAATTCACTGAAACTTTTCAGGGAATTTGCCGAGTAATTTACTGGGAATTTTCTGAGAATTTATTGAGAATTTCCTGAGTAATTTACTCGGAATTTATTGAGTAATTTACTAAGAATTTGTTAAGTAATTTACTTGGAATTTACTAAAAATTTACTTGGAATTTAGTAAGTAATTGACTGAGAATTTTACTGGGAAGTTACTGGGAATTTACTGAGAATTTATTTGGTAATTTACTGCGAATTTACAGGAAATTTACTGAATAATTTACTTGGAATTTACTGAGAATTTAGTGGGAATTTACTGAGTAATTTACAGGGAATATTTTGAGTAATTTACAGGTAATTTGCTAAGTAATTTACTTTGAATTTACTAAGTAATTTGCAGGCAATTTACTGAGTAATTTACTAAGAATTTATTGAGTAATTTACTTGGAATTTTCTAAGAATTTACTGGGAATTTACTACGTAATTTACTTAGGAATTTACTATGTAATTTGATGGGAATTTTATGGGAATTTACTGAGAATTTACTGCGAAGTTACTAGGAATTTACTAAATAATTTATCGGAAATTTACTGGATATTTAGTGGGACTTTACTGGGAATTTACCGAGAACATTCTGGGAATTTGCTAAGTAATTTACTAGGAATTTACTAATAATTTACTGGGAATTACTGAGTAATTTACTATGAATTTAGTGAGAATTTACTTAGTAATTTACTGAGAATTTAGTGGGAATTTATTGAGTAATTTACTTGGAATTTACAGGGAATTTGATGGGAATTTATTGAGTAATTTATCGAAAATTTATTGAGAATTTACTGAAAATTTACAGGAAATTTACTGAGTAATTTTCTGGGAATTTTCTAGGAATTCACTAAGAATTTTTTGAGAATTTACTACGAATATACTGATTAATTTATTGAGAATTTTTTGGAAATTTACTGAGTAGTTTATTTGGAATTTATTGAAAATATACTGGGAATTTAATGAGAATTTAATGAGAATTTACTGAGCAATTTAATGAGAATTTACTGAAAATTTACTGAGTAATTTACTAGTAATTTACTGAGAATTTATAGGGAATTTACTGAGTAATTTACATGGAATTTACTGAGCAATTTAATTGGAATTTACTAAGTAACTTACTAAGTAATTTATTGAGAATTTACGGGAAATCTATTGCGTAATTTACTGGGAATTTACAGGGAATTTACTGAGTAATTTACTTGGAATTTAATTTGTAATTTATAGAGAATCTTCTCAAAATTTACTAAGTAATTTACTGAGAATCTACAGGGAATTTACTTAGTAATTTACTGATAATTTACTATGTAATTTACTGAGAATTTACTAGGAATTTACTAAGTAATTTAATTGGAATTTACTGAGTAATTTACTGGGAATTTACTGAGAATTTACTAGAAATTTACTGAGAATATGCTGAGTAATTTATTGGAAATTTACTGAGAATTTAATAGGAATTTTCTTTACTGGAAATTTAGTGAGTAGTTGTTGAGAATTTTCTTGGAATTTACTAGGAATTTAATGAGTAATTTATATAGAATTTATTGAGAATTTTCTGAGTAATTTACTGGAAATTTTGTAAAAATTTATAGAGAATTTACTACGAATTTACTGAGTAATTTACTTGGAATTTACTGATTAATTTACTAAGAAGTTACTGAGAATTTACTAAGTAATTTACAAAGAATTTACTGGTAATTTACTGAGAAATTTGCTGGGAATTTGATGAGAATTTAGTGGGTAATTTACTAGAAATTTACTAAGTAATTTATCATGAATTTTCTGGGAATTTTCTTGGAATTTATTGAGAATTCTTTGGGAATTTACTAAATAATTTACTGGGAATTTAATGAGTAATTTATAGAGAATTTATAGGGAATTTTCTGAGAACTTACTGAGAAATTTACAAGGAATTTAATGAGTAATTTACTGTGAATTTACTGAGTAATTTTTTGGAAATTTACTGGGAATTTTGCTGAGTAATTTACTGGGAATTTTCTGGGAATTTACTGAGTAATTTTCTGGGAATTTACTGAGTAATTTTCTGGGAATTTACTGAGAATTTACTAGGAATTTACTTAGTAATTTACTGGGAATTTATTGAGTAATTTACTAGGAATTTATAGATAATTTATTAAGTAATTTACAAAGAATTTACTGGGAATTTACTAAGTAATTTACGGGGAATTTTCTTGTTAATTTACAGAAAATTTATTGAAAATTTACTAAGTAATTTGCTTGTAATTTTCTGTGAATTTATTGAGTAATTTAATGGGAATTTACTAAGTAATTTACTGAAAATTTATTGGGTATTTACTAGGTAATTTAATAAGTAATTTACTGGGAATTTACTGAGTGATTTACTGAGAATTTATCAGCAATTTACTCTGTGATTTACTGGGAATTTAATGAGTAATTTTCTTGGAATTTAATGAGTAATTTACTAGGATTTTGCTGGAATTAATTGAGTAATTTACTGAGAATTTACTGAGTAATTTACAGTAAATTTACTGAGTAATTAATTAGAATTTACTAAGAATTTACTTGGAATTTACTAAGTAATTTGCTGGGAATTTAGTGAGAATTTACTGAGAATTTCTAGTAAATTTATTGAGTAATTCACTAGGAATTTACAGGGAATTTACATGGAATTTTCTTAGAAATTTACTGGCAATTTACTGAGAATTTTCAGGGTAATTTACTGGGAATTTTTGGGAATTTAATTAGAATTTACTGAGTATTTTCTGTGAACTTACTGAGTAGTTTAGTAGGAATATACTCATAATTTACTGAGAATTTACTAGAAATTTGTTGAGTAAATTATTGGGAATTTACTGAGTAATTTACTAGGACTTTACTGAGTAATTTACTAGAAATTTATTTGGAATTTACTAAGTAATTTACAGAGAATTTACTGAGTAATATATCAGGAATTTGCTGGGAATTTACTGAGTAATTTATTGAGAATTTACTAAAAATTTACTGAGAATTTACGGGGAATTTACTAGAAATTTACAGAGTAATTTACTGGGAATTTACTGAGTAATTTACTGGGTATTTACTGAGTAATTTACTAAGAATTTACTTGGAATTTACAGAGAATTTACTAAGTAATTTGCTGAGTAATTTTTGAGGAATTTATTGAGAAATTTACTGAAAATTTACTGAGTAATATACTGGGATTTTACTGAGAATTTGCTCAGTAATTTACAGGGTATTTACTGAGTAATTTACAAGGGATTTACTGCGAGTTTACTAAGTAATTTACTAAAAATTTATGGAGTAATTTACTGAAAATTTACTTAGTAATTTTTTGAGGATTTACTGAGTAATTTAAGAACAATTTACTCTGAATTTACTGAGTAATTTACTGGAAATTTACTGAGTTATTTAGTGAGAATTTACAGGAAATTTACTAGGTAATTTAATCAGAATTTACTGAGGAATTTACTGAGTAATTTAGTGAGAATTTATTAAGTAATTTACTTGAAATTTACTGAGAATTTACTTCGAATTTGCTAGGAATTTATTGAGAATTTTTGCGTAATTTACTAAGAATTTACTGAGAATTTGCTGAGTAATTAACTGGGAAGTTACTGGTCATTTACTGAGCAATTTACTGGGAATTTTCCTAGAAATTTATTGGGAATTTTCTGAGAATTTACTGGGATTTTACTAAGTGGTTTACTGGGAATTTACTGAGTAATTTACTGGGAATTTATTTAGAATTTACTAAGGAATTTACTGGGAATTTACTGAGTAATTTACTTGTAATTTACTGGGAATTTATTGGCAATTTATTGAGTAATTTACTGGGAATTAACTCAGTAATTTACTGAGAATTTATTTAGCTATTTACATGGAATTTACTGAGTAATTTACTAAGAATTTACTAGAAATTTCTTGAGAAATTACTGTAAATTTACTAAGTAATTTACTTTGAATTTACTGAAAATTTACTAAGTAATTTACTGGGAATTTATTAGGTAATTTACTGGGAATTTGTTGAGTAATTTACTGTGAATTTATTGAGTAATTTACTGAGAATTTATTTACTAATTTACTTTGAATGTACTGAAAATTCACTGAGAATTTACTAGGAATTTACTGAGTTACTTATTGGGAATTTACATAGAATTTATTGGAAATTTACGGGGAATTTACTGAGTAATTTACTTGAAAGTTACTGGAAATTTACCGAGAAATTTACATGCAATTTACCGGAAATTTACTGAGTAATTTACTTAGAATTTAATTTGTAATTTATAAATAATTTTCTCAAAATTTACTAAGTAATTTACTGAGAATCTACTGGGAATTTACTTAGTAATTTACTGATAATTTATGTGGAATTTACTGAGAATTTACTTTGAATTTATTGAGCAATTTAATGATAATTTAGTGAGAATTTACTGAGTAAGTTACTGGGAATTTACTGAATAATTTACTAGGAATTTACTGAGAATTTATTGTGTAATTTACTGAGAATTTATTGGAAATTTACTGAGTAATTTAATTGGAATTTACTGCGTAATTTACTGAAAATTTACAGGGAATTTACTGAGTAATTTACTTGAAATTTAAAGAGAATTTATTAGGAAATTACTGACCAATTTACTGGGAATTTTCTAGGTAATTTATTGAGAATTTACTAGAAATTTATTGAGAATATTCTGAGTAATTTACTTGGAATTTATTGGGTATTCACTGAGAATTTAATAGGAATTTACTTTACTGGGAATTTATTGAGAATTTGTTGAGAATTTTCTTGGAATTTAATGAGTAATTTACATAGAATTTACTGAGTAATTTACTAAGAATTTTCTGGAAATTTTCTGAGTAATTTGCTGGAAATTTATTGAGAATTTACTGGGAAGTTACTGGGAATTTACTAAGTAATTTACAAGGAATTTGTTGGTAATTTACTGAGAAATTTATTGGGAATTTGATGAGAATTTAGTGGGTAATTTACTGAAAATTTACTAAGTAATTTACTGAGAATTTACTGGGAATTTAATGAGTAATTTACGGGGAATTTATAGGGAATTTACTGAGAAATTTTTGAGAAATTTATTGGGAATTTACTGCGAATTTACTGAGTAATTTATTAGGAATTTACTTAGAATTGACTGGGAATTTTGCTGAGTAGTTTACTAGGAATTTCTATGAATTTACTAAGTAATTTACTGGGAACTTACAGAGTAATTTTCTGGGAATTTACAGATAATTTACTGAGTAATTTACAGAGAATTTATTCGGAATTTACTGAGAATTTACGGAGAATTTACTGAGAATTTACGAGGAATTTACGAGGAATTTTTTGGTTAATTTTCAGAGAATTTACTGAAAATTTAATGAGTAATTTACTGTGAATTTATTTAGTAATTTAATGGAAATTTACTGAGAATTTCATAGGAATTTACTATGTAATTTACTGGGAATTTATTGGGTATTTACTAGGTAATTTAATAAGTAATTTACCAGGAATTTACTGAGTAATTTACTAGGAATTTAATGAGTAATTTACTGGAAATTTACTAGGAATTTACTGAGAATTAATTGAGTAATTTACTGGAAATTTACTAAGTAATTTAATTAGAATTTACTAAGAATTTACTTTTAATTTACTGAGTAATTTATTGAGGAATTTACTGGAAATTTAGTGAGAATTTACTCAGAATTTATAGTAAATTTACTGAGAAATTTACAGGAAATTTTGTTAGAAATTTACTGGCAATTTATTGAGAATTTTCAGGGTAATTTACTGGGAATTTTTGGAAATTTAATTAGAATTTACTAAGTATTTTCTGTGAATTTACTGAATAATTTACTGGGAATATACTCGAAATTTACTAAGAATTTACTAGAAATTTATTGAGTAAATTACTAGGAATTTACTGAGTAATTTTCTAAGAATTTACTGAGAATTTATTGAGTAATTTACTGGGACTTTGCTGAGTATTTACTCGAAATTTACTGAGAATTTATTTGGAATTTACTAAGTAATATATCGGGAATTTGCTAGGAATTTACTCACTAATTTACTAGGAATTTACTGAGTAATTTTATGAGAATTTACTAAAAATTTACTGAGAATTTATGGGGAATTTGCTAAAAATTTACAGAGTAATTTACTGAGAATTTACTGGGTATTTAATGAGTAATTTACTAAGAATTTACTTGGAATTTACAGAGAACTTACTAAGCAATTTACTAAGTAATTTACCGGGAATTTAATGGGAATTTATTGAGTAATTTACTGGGAGTTTACTGTCAATTTACTAAGAATTTACTGGGATTTTACTAGGAATTTACTGAGTAAATTTAGTGGGAAGTTACTTCGAATACACTGAGTATTTTATAGGGAATTTATTGGAAATTTATTGAGTAATATACTAGGATATTACTGAGAATTTACTAGGAATTTACTGAGTAATTTACAGGATATTTACTGGGAATTTACTGAGTAATTTACTGAGAATTTATGGAGTAATTTACTGGGAATTTACTGAGTAATTTAAGGACAATTTACTGGGAATTTACTAAGTAATTTACTAGAAATTTACTGAGTTATTTAGTGAGAATTTACAAGGAATTTACTGGGTAATTTACTGAGAATTTTCTAGTAATTTGTCGAGTAATTTACTAGGAATTTACTAAGAAATTTACTGAGTAATTTACTGGGAATTTACTAAGTAATTTACTGAGAGAATTTACTGAAAATTTACTGAAAATTTATTGAGTAATTTACTTGGAATTTACTGAAAATTTACTTCGAATTTGCTGAAAATTTACTAAGAATTTTTTGGGTAATTTAATAGAATTTACTGAGAATTTACTAGGAATTTGCTAAGTAATTAACTGGGAAGTTACTAGTCATTTACTGAGCAATTTACTAGGAATTTACTGAGAATTTTCCAAGAAATTTATTGGGAATTTACTGAGAATTTACTGGGATTTTATTGAGTGATTTACTAGGAATTTACTGAGTAATTTACTGAGAATTTACTATGAATTTACTGTGAATTTACTGAGTAATTGTCTGGGAATTTATTTAGAATTTACTGAGAAATTACTAAGTAATTTACTTGGAATTTATTGGCAATTTATTGAGTAATTTACTAGGAATTAACTGAGTAATTTACTGAGAATTTATTTATCTATTTACATGGAATTTACTGAGAATTTACTTGGAATTTATCAAGAATTTACTGAGTAATTTATTGGGAATTTTTCGAGAAATTACTAGAAATTTACTGAGAATTTACTTGGTAATTTTCTGGGAATTTGCTGAGTAATTTACTGTGAATTTATTGAGTAATTTACTTGGAATGTACTGAGAATTCACTGAGAATTTATTCAGAATTTACTGAGTTACTTACTGGGAATTTACATGGAATTTATTGGAAATTTATTGAGTAATTTACTGGGAATTTACGGGGAATTTACTGAGTAATTTACTAGAAAGTTACTGGGAATTTACTGAGAAATTTACCGAGAATTTACTGAGAAATTTACTAGGTAATTTATTGGGAATTTACTAAGTAATTTTCTAGGAATTTACAAAGTAATTTTGTCACGACCCCATTCCGCCCCTAGTAGAATGGTGCCATGATGGCCAGTAATCTGAGATTACCAAAGGCCAACTTTCAAAGTCACACACAATCAGAGTATTCATATGGGGCTTACATGTGTGAAAGCAATAAATTTAAATCTAAGTAGTCCATAAGATCTGTGCATAGATCAAATGAAATGATGTACATCTTAATATGGTTTTACAACTTGATTACAAATAAAATATAGTACATGTTACATCTCGATCAAAAGGCTTCTCAAGTCGAAATATACAAAAGAAATGAATTACAAACTAAGAAGCATAATCTTCAAGATGATACAAAACATGAATCCAAAACAAGCTGCAAACAAAACTTAGGCGACATCGCCTTCTTGCTCATCACCTACATATATATAAAGGAGATGGTGAGCATGGATACTCAGTGAATGATATAAGTAATAAAGGTTTGAATAAATGATATCCGAGATTTTTATCAAAACAATACATATCATAGCTTGTAACAAAACATGGGATGAATCAAGTTCATCAGTCAAATTTTTTCAAAGCTTCTTAGGATGTTCAATAACATCTACATAATACAAAGGATGACATTCCTGACAAAATAAAGGAATAACCGACCCGGAATCGATTAGACAAACCCACCCGTACAAGACAGTCGGTGGTACCATCCGTACATGACTGTCGATGGCAAAGAGATATCTCAAACATAGGTGCTACATAGGCTTAACGTCCCCTAGCACGAAAGGACCTTTCAAGAATGTCATCAAAACAAACATAATGCTGGATACAAAAACTAAGGAATAATCATTTATACTTGATCAAATACTTTTCCAAAACGAAACAAAGCAAAACTTTATTAAAACATTATAACATAGCTTTATTAAAAATACCACTCACAATAGCTCTTCGGATGTGGGGATTAAGGTGAGAATCCAAGACCTATAATCATATAGCAAAGTCTATTGAATGCGTTTCAAGAAGACAAGAAGGAATGCTCAAAGATGATTTTGCAATGCACTCTCAAAACAAGCTTTACATGAGTGTAAATGATCTCGGCATTTTTTTCCAAAACCAAGTCAAGACAAAGTAAAACATGTGCTGGAAGTCAAAATACTCTTCTTTTTTTTTTTTTCTAGAGAAAACATGCTGGGTACCAACCAGGTCTTGGAATGGATGCAAAGAGATGATCTAGGCAAAAATGGCCTAGCTGGGTGAACTCAGGGAGTCTTGGCCGAGGTCCCACACCTCTTAGCCGAGGTGTGGTCTCCTAGGCCTAGGTGTGCATGCAAAATAGACTAAAGTGCAAGTGATCATGCAAGGTAGGCCAAGGTGAGATATGATGTTTGGCCTAGGTGTGGGATCTAGGCAAGAGTGGTCTCAGTGACCACACTTAGGGAAATGAAGTCTGGAAATCTGGGTTTCCTCCTTGAAGAACATGAAGAACATGAACATGAAGAACATGAATGCTTAAATCATAACTTCTTTATTCAAAATCTGAGATTTCATGATATGAGTTCAAAAACATGGACCTGGGTACCCATACTTAGAGATTTCATGAAAACAAACACAAAAACATGGATCTTGATACAAACTTTCTGATCAAAACATGGCTTTTCTTGAAGAACACAAGAACATCATTTTCTCTTTCTAAAACCAAACTTTAAATCAATGCATGGCTCATGAGTCATGCTAGATCATGCAATGTGATCATATCAACGTAAAGAACAACAAGAGTAGATCAAGAATCTAACCTCAAAACATAAATCAAACGGTTCAAACTCTAAGGATCAAGCTTGGAAATCTAGTTCTCTCTTAAGAACTCCGTCTTCTCTTTCTTAGAGCTTCTCTCTCTTCTAGGGCAAATATATGACAAAATGATATGGGCTCCCAGCTACAATCTGACTTAACCCTCTACTGGGACTTGTGGCATCACCAGATTGGATCTCCTTAAAAAGGTGCCAGAATGAAAGGGCAAAAGTATGACAAAGTGTGTATAACAAGTAAGGTGGCATGGGCACTCTGACAAGACAATGACCTCGGATCAAGACATGGGCTTCGGCAAGTAAGGTCTCAATGATCTCGGCTAGGAAGGATAACACTTGACCTAGCTGTGCCACACCTTGGCCTAGATGTGCCACACCTCGGTCTAGGTCATACCAGTCTCGGAACAAGATCGCTAGGTGCAGGGATCAAAGATCTAGGACGCTTAGATGATAACATCTCGGCCTAGATGATACGTATCTCGGCCTAGGTGATGCACACCTCGGTCTAGATGATGACATCTCGGCCAATACGCCAGGGTGAAGGTGGAGGTCAACCAAAATGGTTCCAAGATGGTCCTAGGTGTTGGCGTGCAACGGCCTAGGTGTAAGAGGTTCAAAGGTGTTACCTAGGCTTGAGACAGCAATGATAGATGACCTAGGCTTAACACACCAAGCAAGGCACAAATCATGCATATAATACTTAGGCAAAACATGATATCATCAAAACAAAACAGGATCCTTTACTTAGGCAAAATGAATCAAAGTCCGCATGTACAAACTTAACAAGGCAAAATCATATAAATGCTCATGAATATGACTAAGACAAGATGAGGGTTGTTATAAATTTACTTGGAATTTTCTGAGAATTTACTTGAAATTTACTGGGAATTTTCTGAGTAATTTATTGAGAATTTACGGAGTAATTTACTAGGAATTCACTGAGTAATTTACTTAGAATTATCTGGGAATTTAATGAGTAATTTACTGGGAATTTACTGAGTAATTTACTTAGAATTTACTGGGAATTTAATGAGTAATTTGTTGGGAATTTACTGAGAATTTACTGCTTATTTACTGAGTAATTTACTGGAAATTTACTGAGTAATTTACTACGAATTTGCTGATAATTTACAGGGAATTTGCTGAGAATTTACTGGGAATTTACTGGGTATTTTACTGGAATTTTCTGGGAATTTGCTAACTAATTTACTGAGTAGTTTATTTGGAATTTACTGAGTAATTTACTAAGAATTTATTAAGTAATTTACTTGGAATTTAATGAGAATTTACTTGGAATTTATTGAAAATTTGCTGAGTAATTTACTGGGAATTTACAAGGGCATTTACGGGGAATTTACTGAGTAATTTATTTGGAAGTTGCTAGTAATTTACTGAGTAATTTACAGGGAATTTACTAAGAAATTTACTGGGAATTTACTTAGAAATTACTGGGTAATTTACTGAGTAATTTTTTGGGAATTTATTGAGTATTTATTGGGAATTTACTGATTAATTTACTAAGAATTTACTAGGAATTTACTGAGTAATTTACTGGGAATTTACTGAGAATTTTCTAGGAATTTACTTAGTAATTTACTGAAAATTTACTACGAATTTACTGGGAATTTACTGAGTAATTTACTAAAAATTTTCTGAGAATTTACTGAGTAAGTTACTAGGAATTTTCTGAGTAATTTATTGGAAATTTACTAGGAATTTACTGGGAATTTTCTAAGTAATTTATTAAGAATTTACCGGGAATTTACTAAGAATTTACAGAGAATATACGAGGAATTTACTGAGTAATTTACTAGGAAGTTAAAGGGAATTTATTGGGAATTTACTGAGAAATTTACTGGAATTTACAGAGAATTTATCGGTTAATTTACTGGGAATTTACTGTGTAACTTACAGGGAATTTACGGGGAATTTACTGTGTAATTTACTAGGAATTTACTGAGTAATTTACTGAGAATTTATTGAGTAATTTTCTAGGAATTTACTGCGAATTTACTTGGAATTTTTTGAGAAATCTACTGAGAATTTATTGAGTAATTTTCTGAGAAATTGCTAGGAATTTACTAAGAATTTATTGGGAATTTATTGAGTAATTTACTTGGAATTTACTATGTCATTTACTTGGAATTTACTGTGAATTTACAAGGAATTTACAAAGAATTTACTAAGGAATTTACAGGGAATTTACTGAGAATTTACTAAGGAATTTACTGAGTAATTTTCTGGGAATATACTAAGAATTTATTGGGAATTTACTAAGTAATTTACTAGGAATTTGATGAGTAATTTATTGGGAATTTATAGGGAATTTACTGAGTAATTTACTGAGAATTTGCCGAGAATTTACTAAGAATTTATTAGAAATTTACTGAGTAACTTACCGGGAATATACTGAGAATTTACTGAGTAATTTACTGGAAATTTATTGGAAATTTACTGCGAATTTACTGAGTAATTTGCTGTGAATTTACTGGGAATCTACTGAGTAATTTACTGAGAATTTACAGGGAATTTACTGAGAATTTATTGAGTAATTTACTTGGAATTTACTGAGTAATTTACTGAAAATTTGTTAGGAATTTATTGAGTAATTTACGAAGAATTTATTGAATAATTTAAATGGAATTTTCTGAGAATTTACTAGAAATTTACTGAAAATTTACTGAGAATTTACTGGCAATTTACAGAGTAATTTACTGAGAATTTACACGGAATTTACTAAGTAATTTACTGGGAATTTACTGAGTTATTTTTTGAAATTTTACTGAGTAATTTACTGGGAATTTACTAAGTAATTTACTTAAAATTTATTGAGTAATTTACTTGGAATTTACTAAGAATTTACTTGGAATTTATTGAGTAATTTATTGAGAATTTACAGGGTAATTTATTGTCAATTTACTAAGGTTTTACTGGGAATTTACTGAGTAATTTACTGGGAAGTTACTGCGAATTTACTGAGCAATTTACAGGAAATTTACTGGGAATTTACTGAGAAATTTACTGGTAATTTACTGTGTAATTTACTGAGCAATTTACTGAGATTTTACTAAGAATTTTTTGGGAATTTACTTAGTAATTTCAGGGTATTTACTGAAAATTTCTTGTGTAATATAATGGGAATTTACTGCACAATTTGCTGAGAATTTACTAAGTAATTGAATTAGAATTTACAAGGAATTTACTGAGTAATTTAGTGAGAATGTACTAGGAATTTACTAAGTAAATTACTAGGAATTTACATGGAATTTACTGGGTAATTTACTGAGAATTTATTAATAATTTTTGGAGTAATTTGCTGAGAATTTACAGGGAATTTGTTGAGTAATTTACTAGGAATTTACTGAGTAATTTACTAGAAATTTTCTGAGAATTTATTGAGAATTTACTGGGAATTTACTGGAAATTTATTGAGTAATTTATTTGAATTTACTGAGAATTTACTGGGAATTTACAGAGTAATTTTTTAGGATTTACTGAGAATTTACTGGAAATTTACTGAGTAATTTACTGGGAAGTTATAGGTAATTTACTAAGCAATTTACAGGGAATTTACTGAGTAGTTTACTTGAAATTTACTGAGAATTTAGTGGCAATTTACTGAGTAATTTACAAGAAATTTATTGAAAATTTTCTGAGAAGTTACAGAGAATTTGCTGGGAATTTATTAAGTAATTTAACGGGAATTTACTAGGTAATTTAGGGGTTGTTTGGAATGTCCAAAATAAGTGCACTTTTTGACTTTTTGGACTAAAAAATTAGGGGGAAAAAATGATTGTTTGGGTTAACTTTTTGACTTTTTATGAAAAAATGTGTATTAAAAAATTGTATAAATTAGTGTGTAGGAGAAGATGATGGGTGTGTGTTGTACGACTGTACAATCTGCTCAGCTGAACTGAACACCTGTGGGGCCATCACGGGTCCCGTTTTGATAATTTGAATCGTTCAATGTGTAGAACTCGTTGAGTACTATATGTTTGTAAAAAATCACATTGATCGGACATCGACAACGATCTGATCAGATTAGTTTTTTTTTCAACGATTAACTATAATACCATCTATTTTTTTATACAAAACTGATTTGATCATGTAGTTAACGATATATGATCAATGTGATTTTTCAAAAACATATAGTAATCGACGTGTTCTACATATTGAACGGTTCAAATTATCAAAACGGGACCCGTGATGGGCCCCCACGAACCGAACAACAGTGTGTTAAAATTGCACCCCAACTATGCAATTTTTCTTAAAACAAGCAACCACAGATCTGAAAAAAGTAGCCATAGGTCAGATTTGTCTTGTCCTAAAATGTGTGTAATATTAAGTTTTTAATATTTTTTTTAATAAATAGTGATAACTTTTTAACTTTTTGAGTAACTTTTTGACTTTTTTTAGACATGCCAAACTTGGCCTTAGTGTCAATTTTCTGAGTAATTTAGTAGGAATTTTGCTGAGTAATTTACTGAGAATTTACTGAGAATTTTCTGAGTAATTTACCAGAAATTTACTGGGAATTTATTGAGTAATTTATTGAGTAATTTACTGAGTAATTTACTAAGAATTTATTAAGTAATTTACTTGGAATTTACAGAGTAATTTACTGACAATTTACAAGGAATTTACTTGGAATTTAATGAGTAATTTACTGTGTAATTTACTGAGTAATTTACTGGAATTTGATGAGTAATTTACTAGGAATTTATTGAGTAATTTACTTGGAATTTACTGAGAATTTACTGGGATTTTATGGGGAATTTACTGAGAAATTTATTGAGTAATTTACTTGGAATTTACCTAGAATTTATTGAGGAATTTACTGGAAATTTACAGGAAATTTACTGAGTAATTTACTAGGAAGTTACTGGTAATTTACTAAGAATTTACAAGAAATTTACTAGAAATTTACTCAGAATTTACTATGAATTTGCTAAGTAATTTACTGGGAATTTCCTGAGTAATTTACTTTTAATTTACTTAGAATTTACTAAGTAATTTACAAGGAATTTGTTGAGAATTTATTGGGATTTTATTGAGTAATTTGTTGAGAATTTACTGAGTAATTTATTGAGAAATCTACAGGGAATTTATTGAGAATTTACTGGGAATTTACTGAGTAATTTTCGGAGAATTCACTAAGTAATTTACTGGGAATTTACTGAGAATTTACTGGGAATTTTTTGAGAATTTTTTGAGTAATTTATTGAGAATTTACTGAGTAATTTACTAAGAATTTAATGGGAATTTACTGAGTAATTTACTGAGAATTTGCTGAGTATTTTATTGGAAATTTTCTGAGTAACTTACTGAGAATTCACTGAGAATTTACTGATTAATTTACTGGGAATTTGCTGAGTAATTTACTGTGAATTTATTGAGTAATTTTCTGGGAATTTGGTGGAAATTTACTAAGTAATTTACTACGAATTTACTAAGTAATTTGCTGGAAATTTAATGAGAATTTACTGAGTAATTTACTGTCACGCCCCAAAATTTTGAGACCGCAAGAGAAATGGCGACCCAAAATGTTTCTGGTTAAATTATGACAAGTTGTCATCAAATTATGACCGGATTTCATTTAATCCGCCATTGCCGTATGTTCATCTATTTACAGACACAGTATGGGTCATTCCAACAACAATACAGCAATGGGTTGCAGAAAATATACGAGACGAAGCCCAAAGACCGCATAGGCCCAAAAGCATTATAATTGAAGGCCCATCTAGAATTGGGAAAACATGTTGGGCCCGGTCTTTGGGACCACATAATTATTATTCTGGCCACATCGACCTGAGGGACCACAAGAACGACGCTTTCTACAACATAATCGATGATGTGGCCCCACAATTTTTGAAACATTGGCGCGAGTTTATTGGAGCGCAACGGGATTTTTTTTCAAATTGTAAATATGCCCGCCCAAAGAAAATAACGGGCGGGATTCCAAGTATTATATTATGCAACCTCGGAGCCGACTCCAGTTACAAAGAGTTTTTGGAAAAACATGAACACGCCGGGCTCAAAGCGTGGACGTACCGAAACGCAGAATTCTATACAGTCAACGAGCCCCTGTTCGCCAGAACCAGTCAAGAAGAGGCATCGTAATGCCAAGAAGAAGGCCCAACGCAGGAAGATATTCCACTTCCAATGCGGCTGTTCGATATTCCATACGAACGGATGCATCGAACCACATACACTGGAGAGAGAGGACGCTGTCAGGGGTCTTTTACGATACTTTGAAGAACCCGATGTGGTTCAAAGCAATAGACCTCCCCAGACCGGGCAACCAGGGGGTCTACAAGATACAATGCCTATTCAACTACAACCTCCGGAAAGCATTGGGAATCCGGAAGTTTACAGCAACAATGTATACATGGCTGACTTCCAGTGGTCGCAGAAGCTTGTCGGAGAATGTATTTACCCAGCTTATTGCACGCAGGATGACGATCAAATTATCCAGCTTTGGGATTATTAGCCCTGTAAATTATTGTCTCGCACTGACCATTGTACTCGACGAGCTTTCATATTATGTAAAAGATTGGCGATGGGATAATATTTATGTAAATTTTTATGATTAAATAAAAATGCAAGTTTATTGAATTTATGTGTCTTAATAAATTCGATTTCTGAGAAGGTTTAAGCTGGATAAATGGGCTGTAATTGTTAAACAGACCAACGGCCCAATTACAGCAATGAGGCCCATTTAATGTTTATTAAGAAGAATTAAAATAGGCCCAGACATATCGCACAGCAGCCCATTAGAGATAGGCCCATCAGTAAGCAACGCGGCCCATTAAACATAGGCCCATCCAAACTATGAAAGAAGTGGACACTAAATACAAGGCCCAAATTTTATTACGCATAAAACAGTTACAAAATAATAATTTACAATTTTTTTGTATTATCTAAACGTCCAGAACCAGAACGCACAGGCTGATTTTCTGAAGGCGCGGTGATGTAGCAGATATCAGCGACGGAATATATGTCCCACGTCGCTTGGGTTTCTAGTTCGGAAACCGCTTTCATACCGGCGAATAGAGCATCTTCTTGCCGCTGTAAGGCGTTGATGAGCCGGATTAAACTTTCGGCGTTGTTTTCGCCGATGACCAGCAAGGACCAGTGCAGGAGCAATAGATCCGGCTCGTATTTTAAAATCAACCACCGAAATTGGCCTAGATCTCCGCGATCCATTTGCAAAATAATTCAAACTCCCCCAATTATTTTGGCTTATATAATTTCCCGCCTGCGCTTGCCTTTTTCGATTTTTAATCCTGGCCGCAGATCGGAGAGCGGCGCTTGCCTTTTTAGATTTTTAATCCTGGCCGCAGATCTGGGCGCGGAGCGGAGACACTAGCCGACAACACGTCACAAAATGCGGAAGGGAGCACCAATCCGGGGACGACACGTGGCGCGGGGGGGGAGCGTCCCAGGTAATATTAGTGGGACGCTCCGGGGCACCTATATAACTCACTCCCTAACTCTCTTCCAGTAGTAAAGTTTTTCAGAGAGTGACTTGCGTCATCCGAGAGAGTAAGTGACGTCATCGAGAGTGAGTTATGGCATCAATGCGACGTCGTTTTAGAGTCCAAAACAAGAACATCTTCCTCACATATGCCCGATGTTCTATACCTAAAGAGAGATTGTTAGAGAAAATTAGAGAGCTGTTCACAACCAGGCCACCAAATTATGTGAGGGTTGCACATGAATTACACGAGGACGGGCAACCACACCTCCATGCCCTTGTTCAATTTCCATACCGTTTTCAGACACAGAATGAACGGTTCTTCGACGTTACTCACGATCGAACCAGCCGCCATTTCCATCCAAATGTTCAAGGGGCGTGCAACCAACAGAATGTGCTGGAATACATCTCCAAACACGGGAATTACATGGAATGGGGTGAATTCCGTGAGAGGAGCCGCTGCGCTAACCAGAATAACAAAGACAATATATATCGAGATGCACTTGCAGCCGACACCAAGGACGAAGCACTAGCAGTGGTACGAAATGGCGACCCAAAATGTTTCTGGTTAAATTACGACAAGTTGTCATCAAATTATGACCGGATTTCATTTAATCCACCATTGCCGTATGTTCATCCATTTACAGACACAGTATGGGTCGTTCCAACAACAATACAGCAATGGGTTACAGACAATATAAGAGACGAAGCCCAAAGACCGCATAGGCCCAAGAGCGTTATAATTGAAGGCCCATCTAGAATTGGGAAAACATGTTGGACCCGGTCTTTGGGACCACATAATTATTATTCTGGCCACATCGACCTGAGGGACCACAAGAACGACGCTTTCTACAACATAATCGATGATGTGGCCCCACAATATTTGAAACATTGGCGCGAGTTTACTGAGTAACTTACTGAGAATTTACTGATTAATTTATTGGGAATTTGCTGAGTAATTTACTGTGAATTTACTGAGTAATTTTCTGGGAATTTGGTGGAAATTTACTAAGTAATTTACTACGAATTTACTAAGTAATTTGCTGGGAATTTAATGAGAATTTACTTAGTAATTTACTGTCACGCCCCAAAATTTTGAGACCGCAAGAGAAATATATAAAGTACAACTCAAGCAAAAGAGATAACCACAATATGTTAATATACACATACAAGCAGAGTTATAACATAGATAACTGATTTGAGTTCCACTAGAGGTTTACAAACATTGTCAAACCAAAAGGTAAAAGAAGAGAGAACACAAAAAAACAAATTACTAATCCAAGTTCTCAAGTGAACCACGGCTCTAAAACTTCATCTTGATTGTCTTCGGGATCACTTTCCCCGTCGTAAGCTGCTTCTTCACCTGGCATGACACGCCATGAGCTTGGAATGCCCAGTAAAAGCACACACACCCCCATATCTTCTATCAATCAATCGTACACAAAACAAATCAGATAACATAACATACTTCCATTAAGGTTTTATAAATTAGTAGCTAGACTAGGCATTTAGAATCCCCCCCCCCCCCAAAGAGATCCTTCTACCCAACCACAAGATTAAACACCGGACTACTAAAAACTCCCCCTTTTGCTGCTTTGCAGACCTTACAACCCATGCCCACCTCCCGGTTATTTACCTGTCAGTGGCATTGATGGACCTCAAAAGGGACGGCCAACAAGTGGGCTTGCTTACACCCAAATCGTGCCTCGGGCTCGCTTACACCCTGCACATACCATACCAATTCGTGCTTAGGGCTCGCTTATACCCTGAAACCACTGCATAGAGTCTGAATACATCCGGGTCAAACTAGGGGCTCGCCTAAACTGCTTACGCAAGACTTAACTCATTTGGTATTAATCCCATCCTAATTCATGTCATGCATATGTATAAAATTGTTCGAAAACACTAAGATAAACGTCACCCATTGCCAACCCCTTATCATTTCCCGTTTATTAGATCTTTTGCTAGGTAAGTTAGTCACATTCGGTAATTCGGTCATTTAAACGAGTATGAGAAAAACATACTAGAGGAAATATAGTCCATGGTCATCATGCATAAGTATAGTAAGGAAAGAAAATAACATTAAAATGGCTTTGACACATTTAGAGACAAATAACATAATATAACACAATTTCCAGCACTGTTCGGTTCTGCAGGGCTAACAAGAACGCTTTGGTAAAAATACTTCTAGGCCAAATTAGGGGCTGAAATTGCACAGAAACAATATTCAATCTGTCTAGTTTCAGTTCCAATTTTCAGAAGTTGCACAGCCCCTCCACAAATTCATCTACAAACTATATTCGAAAATCTGTCCAGATTTATCACCCTTTGGGGAAACTAACGTTTCTCTCAATCTACCCGATGGTTTTCTCTGAAATAAATTCTGTTGGAAAGAGGACTCATATATCTAAATTTTGACAAAAGAACCAACACGAGATGATTTTTCTAGAATTTTATAAAATTGCTAAAAGTGGACTGTTTTTCAGAGATTCAGGACCAGATTTTTCAACAAATTATCCAAGCCCTAAAAACACACAATTAGGAGCTAATAAAATTTTCACAAGCTCTAAACACATAAAATATCCTACAATAAATTCAGATTTGAGAATTAGATAGATTTGATATTTCTTTTAAATTAGAGAAGTTGCAGCAGTGCCTAATTTCACAAGTTTGCAAGACAATGATACTATTTCATACCTACACCTTCACACACACCAAAAACATCCTATTTACCATCAATTTGTAACACAAGAGGCATACTAGACCATAGAATGAGATGATGAAAGGATTGGAGAAAATAAGGAAGAGGTATGTTCTTACCTTCAAGAATTCTTTCTTTTTCCCTTTTTTTTTTCTTCTTCTTCTTACTTCTCTACCTCCCTTCCCTTGAGCCAACTCTCCCTCTCTCACCCTCTCCTTGGGATTTAGAAAAACGTGGGAGTGGATTTGGACAAGCCCTCAATTTATATAATATAAGGTAGCTTAATGGCTAAGAGAACTAAATATCTAGATAGTTATTATTTATTTATTTTATTTTATTTTGTTGTTATCCAATCACTTTTCCACCAACATATTATATATATATATGTATATATTTAAACTATGTATATATCCAAATAAACAATAGTATTCCATTCAAATAAATAATAAATGAAAGAACAAAAAAAAAAAGAAAAATAGAAATAAAATAAAATGCGTGAATTACTTTAGAAATTATGAGGCAAAATAAATAAAACCAAGTCTTAGGATAGTTCCAATCATAAAGTGGCGTTCTATGATTTAATTACGGTAACACACGGAGAAGTTATTATTTACTTGGGCCCTTACGCAGACTTTTACGGAACTAGGGCTAAAATGCTATTAGCCTAAGGCTCAGGGTTTCAAGTGTAATGACAAAAAAAATTAGGGTCTCTACAACCTATCCCCCTTAAATAAATTTCGTCCTCGAAATTAGATCATACCTTACTGTAACAAGCCCGCGGGGGACCTCGCTACAGCTCGGACTCGACTTTCGTCAGTCATGGTTCTAAATCTGAACCAAAGAGTCCAAATCCGGCAAATCGTTTTAGGAAAACTGATTTTTGAAAGAAGTGCCAAACATGGACTGCTTTGCCAGATACAGAGTCGCCACCTAAATATTTTATTTTGGGAAATTTAGGAAACCCTGACTCGGTGCCAAAAGGCCACGTGTCCGTCATCACCAAAGTTGCCTCGGCTCGGGAACTTGGGTACGATTGGGGAAGGTCACTTCGTGAGC
>NW_021026203.1:1457923-1486845 GCF_004153795.1 Camellia sinensis
GAGAAGAGATGGGAAGGGAGAGGTTCCGTAGACCATCTCTCAAGTGTCCCCGTAAGGCTAACATTGGTGCCGTGGCCATTTTTCCCCATTTTCGGAAAGTCCGGTTTCCGATTTTTTCAGAGCCCGTTAGGGCCGTGTTGCCTCGGTTTCCGGGGCCCCGCCCGCTTAACCAATCTCCTTTTTGCTCCAGTTTTTGGGCATACTTCCCTATTTTGCCAACTCCCTTTTGAGGGACCAACTGGGTCCCCGGAAAAACCCACTTTTCGTGGGCTTTGAACGCCCACTTTCGGTTGCTATAACAGCCCCATTTTCGGGATCCACCGAGCTGCGTGTTTGGCCACCCGAACATTATCGTTTTGCCATCGGTTTTTTGGCTCATTTTTGGCAAGGGTACCTCTGTTTCATCACTAGGAAGGTCCATGGAAGGGTGGAAGGCTAGTAATTGTTGCAGCAACCCAGTTATCTCATCCCCGGAGCCTCCCGGCGCCCGTTTTTTCTTTTCCAACTTCCGGGCTAATGTTGTAACACACGCCTAGGGTTAGTGTTGCCAACTTTCAACCACATTACCTGTGACTCTACACTCCTGGAGAACCCAAAAAAGTCAATGGCCGGCCACTAAATTGTTCAGGCCATTTTCCTCACTTGGCCCCGGCCGGCTAGGGGGTGGCCGGCCGCCCAACCTGCAGCAAAAGTAAAGGGCCGGCTTGCCTTCCTCACTGTGTGCACTTTAAAGCTGTGTAAGCCCTTTCCCCCCGATATAATCTTTGTATCCGGGGGATATTTTGTGGGGAAAAGCTTGGCCTCCTTTATGCCCCACCTTTACACGCCTCCTTTTGGTCCTTTTTATAAACCAAGCTGCAACATGCATATAGAGGTTAGAAAAATTGTTCTTCAGTCTCCATAACACACTCCAATCTTCATCCTTCTCAATTATTGAAAAACCCTAAGTCCCTAACCACAATTCCTTCTAACACCAACCAAAGCTCTACCACCAACCACCCTCATTTCCAGCAACAAAGGAAAGGTTTTCTTTCTTCAAGGGCCAAAGAAGCTGCAAATTCAATCCAAGAAGCAACAAAAGTTTGTAGTCTTCAAGGCGTAAGTAACACTTTTACCCTTTTGACCCTTTTCCTGCATCTATCTGTAAGTCTTCCTAAATGCTTTTGTATGTTAAAGCTTCCGGCCCTAACTGAAAAAGGGGCCCTATTTTTGAAGCTCATCTTCACTCTTCAATTAAGGGCTCAACCCTGTTTGAGCCCTCCATGACACATCTTACTTCATAGATCTCCTTATAATTGTCATAATTTTGCAATGCTATTTTTGGTCCATGAGCAATTTATTTTCGGAAAGCAAATGTTTGTAAACCTGATGTTAGGCTTATTTTGCAGCCCCTCTTCACATTGAAGAAGGGCTCAACATTGTTTGGTGCCTCCATGTGTCACTTGTAGTTATATCCCTTATTTGGCCCATTTTTGCATAAATTGGCAGCCCTTTACTTTCTGTTTTTGGACTTGTCCGAACTGAAAGTGGCCTTATTTGAGCCGTATACTTCATGTTGTCATTGACATTTTTGTTCTGTTGGTGCATTATTTTTGTATACTCAGTTATATGCCATTTTTGAGCCTTATTTTGCATCACATTTCTATCATGTTTTTATACTGATTTTGAGGCTTCCATGTACTGTAAAATGTTCATAATTTTTGGTCCCTCTTCAGTGTTGTAGAAGGAATTTTTCAGTTTGGGTTTTTCTTATATCACTTGCTTCATTACCCCTCTTTTGGCCCATATTCTGCATGCTATTTTTTCCATACCCTATGCTTGCTGTTTGGCCATGTTTATAACTGTGGAAGTGCCCTCTTTTTGGGACTGTCTAGCTTCTGTCTTTGCATTGCATGTCCATGTTGTGCATGTTTGGCCATAGCTATAGGCCATTCGGGTGCCTAAAATTCCGCATTTCGGGGACAATCCCATGCATTTCAATGTCATTTTCCGCTTCATTTCGGGACTGTTTTTCCCCCATATTTTGTTGCCTGAAATTTCTGTTAGAATGATTTCCCATCCATTCCATGTCATTTCATCACATTTTATCATCGCCCTCGGTTTGCGTGCCCGTGTGCACGCATTTCGAGGCACCTCTTTTTTATCCGCCGGCAATCCTATGTGAGTGTGGCTGAGGCTCACTCATGTTGGTATAAGCCCATTGTCATTTCATCGCATTTATCATCGCCTTGGTTGTGCGTGCCCGTGTGCACGCATTTCGAGGCACCTCTTTTTTATCCGCCGGCATCCTATGTGAGTGTTGGCTGAGGCTCACTCATGTTGGTATAAGCCCATTTGTTGTTTTCATGTCATTATCATCACGTTTTATCATCGCCTCGGTTTGCGTGCCCGTGTGCACGCATTTCGAGGCACTTCATTTTTATCCACCGGCATCCTAATGTGAGTGTGGCTGAGGCTCACTCATGTTGGTATAGCCCATATCAATGTTTTCCATCTCATTTTCATTGCATTCTGTCATCGCCTTGGTTTGCGTGCCCCGTGTGCACGCACTTCGAGGCATCTCATTTTCATTGGCATTCTGTCATCGCCTCGGTTTGCGTGCCCGTGTGCACGCACTTCGAGGCATCTCATTTTCATTGCATTCTGTCATCGCCTCGGTTTGCGTGCCCGTGTGCACGCACTTCGAGGCATCTCATTTTCATTGCATTCTGTCATCGCCTCAGTTTGCGTGCCTGTGTGCACGCACTTCGAGGCATCTCATTTTCATTGCATTCTATCATCGCCTCCGGTTTGCGTGCCCGTGTGCACGCACTTCGAGGCATCTCATTTTCATTGCATTCTGTCATCACCTCGGTTTGCGTGCCCGTGTGCACGCACTTCGAGGCATCTCATTTTCATTGCATTCTGTCATCGCCTCGGTTTGCGTGCCCGTGTGCACGCATTTCGAGGCATCTCATTTTCATTGCATTCTGTCATCGCCTCGGTTTGTGTGCCCGTGTGCACGCACTTCGAGGCATCTCATTTTCATTGCATTCTGTCATCGCCTCGTTTACGTGCCCGTGTGCACGCACTTCGAGGCATCTCATTTTTATTACATTCTGTCATCGCCTCGGTTTGCGTGCCCGTGTGCACGCACTTCAAGGCATCTCATTTTCACAGCATTGTGTATGTTAGGATTGTATCTTAGTTGCATTTCATGCATATCATGCAATTGCATCGTGTCCGGAATAGGAGTTAGCCCGGGCACGGGAAACGAGGTACAATTTCGTACTCCGAGTGACCGAAATGTGTCTCAATTCCCCGGTCATCGACACTCCGGATTGTCCATGATGGAGTTAGGTTTTAGCTGTAATTTCATGTGCATTCATCCTATATTTGAGTTGTGCCTTTTCGACTCCTCGGCCATCATGCCTCGGTATGCGCGATTGGTGGCACGAGGATCGAGACATGCATATATCTGTGCAAATACATTGTTATGCCCCTTTCCCTGCTCTCTGTTGCAACAAAATCAGGAATCAGCAACTTTTTGGGCTTGGGCGCGCATTTCAAGTACAGGTGTAAACAGAGGCTAATTGGGGCATTCCGGTGGATTTCCGCGCAAGACAACCCGGACATGCATCATCCCATCAGAAGCAAGGCAGTCCCTGGCTTGCATGCCAGTTTTATTTGCTTTCCTAGTTAATTCATTAATTAATTAGAATTTTGTAATATTTTGAACTGTAATATTCTTTTATTCAGGACTGTAATATTTGGACTGTATTATTTATTCGGACCCTCTGCGCGAGGGCAAAACTGTAATAAGTGTGCGTGAGTGTGATGTTATGTCTTCCAACCCCACGTTTTCTCCTCTTTTATTTATCCGCTTATGATGGTTAGATTAGGGCATATTTCAATTAAACATACAGTATGACAGCATGTTTGCATCATTCATCTGTTTTGCACGCACCGGGCTCGGCGCATCATACTAACTGCATTGTATTTTCAATTTCAAAGTTGAATACATGATAGTTGTAGCATTTCATATACCATCTTAGAATAGCCGGGCCTGCTATAGTTGCATCTTTGCATGTGTTGCATTAAGCATTTCTGTATGTTTAGGACCATGCATGATTTCTAACATAGTTTTTCCGTTTTGGGCTTGGAGTACTCGGTGAGTTTTATGCTTTAGCATCCTTGCAGGCGTGTGAGTGACTGCCATGAATAGCATGCTTACCATGAGACTATTTGCTTATGTGATATAACTGCCTTGAATGCCTGTGGGTGAAGGTTGGGTTATCTGAATTGGGACAAATTCATCAAATGTTTGTTTTAAGCCCACTAGATAGTGGCGAAATCATGTTTTCTAAGCCACTCGAGGGTGGCAAATCCACGTCTTAGCCTACTTTGCGAGTAGCACCATCAAACCATTTTCAAACAAACAAACATGAAATGTTTTGTTCCAATTCAGGCGACCCGGTCTATACTTGTATGCTGTGCGCATCACATAGTAACCTAGGCTAATAAACCGGAATAAAGAACTCACAATGTTTTTCAAAAAATTGATATCATGGTTAGTAGAGGCCGGTCTATGACGGGCGAGCGGGGTTCCAAACTCATTAAGTGTTCCGACCATGTTCCATTCCTTGAGTGCTAAGCTAGCAATAATTCCCCGGTTCTTGCGACTCAGGGCATCCGCCACCACGTTAGCTTTGCCAGGATGATAGGATAGAGTAAAATGGTAATCTTCGAGGTATTCTAGCCACCGTCTCTATCTCATGTTCAAGTCCTTCTGCGTGAACAAATACTTCAAGCTCTTATGGTCCGTGAAAATCTCAAATTGTTCACCATACAAATAATGACGCCACTGCTTTAACGTAAAAACCATTGCTGCCAACTCTAGATCGTGTGTCGGATAATTCTTTTCATGCAGTTTCAGTTGCCTGGAGCCGTAAGCCACCACCTTCCCTTTTTGCATTAGTACACAACCTAGCCCATCCTTGGACGCGTCGCAATATACCGTATATCCTATGTCTTGCTCCGGAATGATGAGTATTGGGGCACTAGTCAATCTACTCTTGAGTTCTTGAAAGGATTGTTCACATGCTTCGTTCCAATCGTATTTTACCCCTTTTTGCGTTAGACGAGTCATCGGCTTAGCTAGTTTAGAAAAGTCTTAAATAAACCGTCGGTAATAGCCGGCCAACCCTAAGAAACTACGAACTTCGAATACTGAGGTTGGCTGCTTCCAATCTAATACTGCTTCCACCTTGGCTGGGTCTACAGCGATTCCATGCTCCGACACCCTTACGTCTCAAATAGTTGTGGATAATTTGCCCACATCGCGTCTTCACGTTCCCAGGTGAACTCTTCAATACCATGGTGACGCCAGAGTATCTTAAGAAGGTGAATTGTCTTCCCTCGCAAGTTCTTTTCTTGATTGTCTATAATTGCTACAGGTCCCTCTTCAAAGGTAGCGTCCTCATTGAGTTGGATTTCTTCCCAGTTGATGATGTGAGAAGGGTGCATTATGTACTTTCACAGCATAGATACATGGAAAACCATTCATTTATGTCAAACTGGCCTCTGGCCCAATCATTTATGTCAAACTGGCCTCTGGCCCATTCATTTATGTCAAAACGGGTTCTGGCCCATCCGTTCATTCTTGTCAAAACAGCCTCTGGCCCATCCATTCATTCTTATCAGAACGGCCTCTGGCCCACTCATTCATGTCAAAACGGCCTCTGGCCCATCCATTCATTCTTGTCAAAATGGCCTCCGGCCCATTCATTCATTCTTGTCAAAACAACATCCGGCTCATTCATTCATTCATGTAAAAACGGCCTTCGGCCCATCCATTCATGTGAAAACGGCCTTTGAAAAAAAAATGGGTTGGAGTGAGAAGCTCTAGCATCTCTCTAGAAAAGGTTGTTTCTATGGTTTCAATCCCTCACTGAATACGATGTTTGGAGTTAATGCTTTGCCTTTTTTTGAGAGACTTTCGAGTTTAAGGGTTAGTGATCCGATAAGGGAGGATTCAAAGTTGAAAAACGTGAGTGATAACCTAGGGTTTGTGAGTAACAAATTCGAAGTTTTGAGTGAGGCACAAATGGACGCAACTGAGGAGAAAATCTAAGGGAATGTTTTGATTCCAAGGTAGATTGATGACACTGAGGGAGTGGAGAAAAGCCTAAACCAAACAGATCGATAGGCTCGTATGATGGATTCAGACATCCATAGAGTTGCAGATCGATTGGTGAGGATGAAAGATCCTTCTCCGTCGATCATGACACCTATCATCCTAGATGCGTCTCAATCGTCTTCTCGATGGTCGGATTAGATGGATGTAGACACTCCTATGTTCCGAAATCTCCCAGATAGCATATTGGTTGCTCGAAACAGATACGAAGCCAAGGGCCATGGTGAATCCAAGGTTGATCTACCTACAGAAAAGGAGTCAGATGTGAACACTGTTCCTGACAAAGTTGTACAAGTAACTGAAGAGCCTCCTATCCCTGATTTTAGCGATGAAAGAGGTTGAGAGGAGATGTATCCCTGAAGGGGGGGCATCTCTAATTTCAGAGGCGGAAGGGGGGTAGAGGTCAAGGCAAAGAAGCAAGAACCTGGGCAGATGTGGTTGCTTCATCTACTCGATCTAGTAACCCTTTGAGGTATGTTCCTCCTGTTCATAGTGAGGGCTATGTTAGTGTGAACTTACCCCCACGGCCTAACCCTTTAGAAAAATGGGACTCTTGCTTGGTTGGATATTTTCTTGATAAAGGGGTATCCTATAATTATTTGAGAAACAGTGCCTTTGGTCTATGGAAAAATAAAGGGTTGAAAGAGGTTTTAGCTAATGGGGAAGGGTTTAGCTTTTTCATTTTTGATAACCCAGAATGTTGTACCTCAGTCCTTGAGGGAGGACCTTGGTATATTGGAGGTTTCAACTTGTTCTTGAAAAAATGGACCCGCATGATGAAATTGTCTAAGGACAAAGCTACCAAGGTCCCTGTGTGGGCTAAGTTCTTTAATGTCCCATTCGAATACTGGGATAGTGATGGATTAAGTCGTATAGCCAGTGCTGTAGGTGTTCTCCTTTTTATGGACCAACTCACGGAACAGGGGAGTAGGGTGTCTTTTGCTAGGGTGTGTGTTGAGGTAGAAGCAGCATCTACCCTACCTGCTATGTTTAAGGTGGACTGTGAAGGAATAGAAGCCATAGTCAAAGTTGAATACCAAGGTTTACCCCCAAAATGTGAACACTGCATAGCATTTGGGCATGATACAGCCAGATGTGTGAAAACTCAGGTTGCGGCTCTTCTTCGGAAATCCGGAGGCAGGGCTCACGGCCGCGACTCTGAGACTTCTGAACGAGCACATTATGCAACATCACCAAGCGCTCAATCAGTGATGTCTGAGTTTTAAGGTCGGTCAAAAATGGGGTGTCTACACTTACGTCTCAAATAGTTGTGGATAATTTGCCCGCATCGCGTCTTCACGTTCCCAGGTGAACTCTTCAATACCATGGTGACGCTAGAGTATCTTAAGAAGGTGAATTGTCTTCCCTCACAAATTCTTTTCTTGACTGTCTATAATTGCTACAGGTCCCTCTTCAAAGGTAGCGTCCTCATTGAGTTGGATTTCTTCCCAGTTGATGATGTGAGAAGGGTGCATTATGTACTTTCACAGCATAGATACATGGAAAACCATTCATTTATGTCAAACTGGCCTCTGGCCCAATCATTTATGTCAAACTGGCCTCTGGCCCATTCATTTATGTCAAAACGGGTTCTGGCCCAACCGTTCATTCTTGTCAAAACGGCCTCTGGTCCATCCATTCATTCTTATCAGAACGGCCTCTGGCCCACTCATTCATGTCAAAACGGCCTCTGGCCCATCCATTCATTCTTGTCAAAACAACATCCGGCTCATTTATTCATTCATGTAAAAACGGCCTTCGGCCCATCCATTCATGTGAAAATGGCCTTTGAAAAAAAAAATGGGTTGGAGTGAGAAGCTCTAGCATCTCTCTAGAAAAGGTTGTTTCTATGGTTTCAATCTATCACTGAATACGATGTTTGGAGTTAATGCTTTGCCTTTTTCTGAGAGACTTTCGAGTTTAAGGGTTAGTGATCCGATAAGGGAGGATTCAAAGTTGAAAAACGTGAGTGATAACCTAGGGTTTGTGAGTAACAAATTCGAAGTTTTGAGTGAGGCACAAATGGACGCAACTGAGGAGAAAATCTAAGGGAATGTTTTGATTCCAGGGTAGATTGATGACACTGAGGGAGTGGAGAAAACCCTAAACCAAACAGATCGATAGGCTCGTATGATGGATTCAGACATCCATAGAGTTGCAGATCGATTGGTGAGGATGAAAGATCCTTCTCCGTCGATCATGACACCTATCATCCTAGATGGGTCTCAATCGTCTTCTCGATGATCGGATTAGATGGATGTAGACACTCCTATGTTCCAAAATCTCCCAGATAGCATATTGGTTGCTTGAAACAGATACGAAGCCAAGGGCCATGGTGAATCCAAGGTTGATCTGCTTACAGAAAAGGCGTCAGATGTGAACACTGTTCCTGACAAAGTTGTACAAGTAACTGAAGAACCTCCTATCCCTGATTTTAGCGATGAAAGAGGTTGAGAGGAGATGTATCCCTGAAGGGGGGGCATCTCTAATTTCAGAAGCGGAAGGGGGGTAGAGGACAAGGGGGAGGTAGAGGTCAAGGCAAAGAAACAAGAACCTGGGCAGATGTGGTTGCTTCATCTACTCGATCTAGTAACCCTTTGAGGTATGTTCCTCCTGTTCATAGTGAGGGCTATGTTAGTGTGAACTTACCCCCACGGCCTAACCCTTTAGAAAAATGGGACTCTTGCTTGGTTGGATATTTTCTTGATAAAGGGGTATCCTATAATTATTTGAGAAACAGTGCCTTTGGTCTATGGAAAATTAAAGGGTTGAAAGAAGTGTTAGCCAATAGGGAAGGGTTCAGTTTTTTTTATCTTTGATAACCTAGAATGTTGTAACTCAGTTCTTGAGGGAGGGCCCTAGTATATTGGTGGTTTTAACCTATTCCTGAAGAAATGGACCCGTATGATGAGACTGACAAAGGATAAAGCTACCAAGGTTCCTGTGTGGGCTAAATTCTTCAATGTCCCTTTCGAGTATTGGGACAGTGATAGTTTAAGCCATATCGCAAGTGCTGTAGGTGTTCCTTTATTTATGGACCAACTCACAGAACAGGGTAGTAAGGTGTCCTTCGCTAGGGTTTGTGTCGAGATAGAAGCAACATCCAACTTACCAGCGATGTTCAAAGTGAACTGTGAAGGTGTAGATGCTGTCATCAAGGTTGAATATCAAGGCTTACCCCCCAAATGTGAGCACTGCATTGCTTTTGGGCATGATACATCCAGATGTGTGAAAACCCAAGTTGCTGCTTTAATCAACCTCCAAAAAGAAATTGAAAATAATCTGGATCCTGGTTGGGAAACTGTCATGGCTAAGGGTAAGAGGAAGGTGGGTGTTCCAGATCCTCCTACAAAGTCAGTAAACCAAGAGGTGCCTCAGGAGGATGGTTTGCATAAGCTTGCGGAGGGGCAAAGTCAACAAGAAGTGCTAGTTCAGGTGGAGCCTGGGGAGAAGATTTCTGACCAAACTCACAGTGATGAGTTGAGCACAAGGGGTGGAGAGTTAAAGGAAAGTAAGATGGATGGACTGGAGGCTTTACAGAAGGAATTAGTTGAAATTACAAGCTTTGCCCTTCCACATGATACAGATCTGCTGGCTAGAGTGGAGAAACTAGTGGGATCGACCCCAAGCAGTACTCAAACTGACAAACAAGCCCAAACTGGCTCTAATGTAAAAGGTAACTCCTCTGGCAAAGGCAACAAAAGCCAAAGGAAGAAGCACAGGTAATCCCAGTCTTAGCTGGTTTGTGGGTTTCTAAATTTTTGCTGTTTCTAATGTCTCTAAAAATTGCATCTTGGAATGTTAGAGGATTTAATAATCCTCATAGACATAGAGAAGTTAGAAAATTTTTGCTACATGAAGATATTAAAATATTGGGTATTTTGGAAACTAAAATAAAAGCTTTGAATGAACATCAGATTTTTTTCATCTGGTGTTAACAATTGGCCGCCACTTCAACTGGTCGGCAGGCTACCTCAACTGGTCGGTCGGCCACTTCAACTGGTCAGCAGGCTAGTGCAAGTGGCCGGCCGGCCACTTCCCTTTCCAGAATCCCAACTTTGCTGCAACAAAGATCAACAAAGGCACAACAATGCATTTACAAGGAAATGTGTGTGCAACTACTCTCCTTATCATTTTTCAAGCTCAAAGGAGCGTAGTACTCGGCTCTCAAGCCACCAATCACGCATCTCAATGCACGATGGCCAAAGAGCCAAGCTTGCACAATGTTAGTGAATGCACAAACAACACATAAGAGCCTCCACCTCTATCATGCATGATCAAGAGGGTTGGCGACCAAGAAATGCAGCCCGTTTCATCACTTTGAGTATGAAACGTGCCACATTCCTTGTGTTTGGATTAACGTCCGATCCAAACACAGTGCGATGCAAACAAGATGCTCATCTTTCGATACTAGAATGGCATGCACAAGACTCTATCATGCAAGCAATGCATGCAAGACATGTTAAGGAGCCAAAAGCACTAAAGCAAGTGAAGGACATTACACAAGAGGCATGCATTATCAATCTCAAATGGTCAAACCAACTATGGATAGACCTACATCATGCCAAAACAGTGGCAAAATCATGCTGGAAATGAAGCACTAAAAGCTACAACAACATGCTCATGCATGGGCTCGCAAGCTAGGCATTAAATACAACTCTCAAACACAATGACAGAGTGACAAATAAGAGAGTATAGCAGAGATATAGACACTGAAATCATATGCCAAATGATGACATATCATGCAAACAACACAAGTATAGCATGCAAGAGGATTTTATGCATTAACGCTAGTGAAGTACACAATATTAGTGTGATACCCCTGTTCTGTATTATGTGAATTGGTCCCTAATACGTATGTGAGTATGTGTTTTGATGTGATTTGTGTGCCATTATGTGAATGTATGTGATCTTGAATTTCTATCTGTTCGCCGTCGGAATATCTGTTTGAATAATCTGCTTTGGAAATTAAATTGAGGGTTTTATCGGCCACAGAACCCGGAATTGATTACGCCATTGTGATTGGCATAATTTTTAGAGCATACGGTGAAATTTAATTGAAAAATTGATTCGGGTCAGATTAAATCGATTAAATTAGTGGATTAGTGCCCAATTGCCTTATTATTATTATATTGACTTAGTGGGACTTGATGTATTTGAGCACTACACCTCATTTCTCTCCTTTAGCTCATTTTGACTGATTCTTGGACTCAATTTGAGAGGGAGAGCCGACTATAGAGAGGGATAAAGAGGGATTGTGCAATTGTGGTCTTGAAACTTGGAGGTTGGAAGTCTAATTCAAGATTTAATCATAGATTGTGAGAATCAAGCTCCTAGGTAAGTAATTCTTAGATTATAGTTTGTAATTTTTGTGTGCTCAAGCTAATTTGGTGATCAAGAGTAAGATTGAAATGAAATTTGGTTGTATTTATTGAATTGAAGCTTAATATGTGCATGCATGTAGGAAATCACCTTGATATTGCACGTTTAAGCACAAATGTGTATAATCCAAGTGAAATGTTAAAGGAAACTCATGTCTTGATCACCCTTTGTGTTATGTAAGTAGAGAATGTGGCTAATCCATCACATGCATGTACAATTTGAGAAGATATGAGCTTGAATGCATGAGTTGTTATGTTGATGTTGAGTTTGACATATTTTGGGACATGCATGCGGATAAATCAAGAAATTGAGCTTCCTAATGTTGTAATATTGCATTGGTATCATGTTAATATGTGCATGTTTGAGTTTTGAACCATTGCATGCGAGAATTGTAGCTGGAAAGTTGAATTGGAGCTCAAGAACACGATCTGGGAAATCCAGAATTTTGATGTCCGCTCGATCGGGTATTTCGAGTTCCCAGTATTTCGTTCTTGCAGGCTTGGTGTCCGCTCGAGCGGGAAAGTTCACGCTCGAGTGGGGAGCTTTGTTGAGAGGCCTTCCGCTCGAGCGCTATATTTGACGCTCGAGCGTAAATTTCACCCATCCAGTACTTTTGCAGGCCTTAGAGTCCCGCTCGAGCGGGTAAGTTGACGCTCGAGTGGGGACCCTATTTTCTGAAATTCTGGAAATGCATTCTGTGTTCTGTTTTCCCATTCTCTTTCACTTGTAAGCACTCTTAGGCATATATTAGGCATTGTAAATGAGCTAATGAAATGTGAATTAAGCCTAAAGAGAGGTATGTGAATTAAAGAACGGATTGAACTGTTAGTGACCCTTTTGTGTTCATGAAATGTGTAAGGTCAAGTTCCAGGGCAAATCCACATGCCGACCACTGTGAGTAATATCAATATTTGAAAGCTTGTCAATGTCCAATTGTTTATTCCCTTATAAACTTTATGAATTGTTAATTGGGATTGTGGACAAAAGTCTGACATGAATGAATGAATGGACCGAAGGTCGTTTTGATGTAAATGAATGGACCGAAGGTCGTTTTGATATATATATGAACGGACCGAAGGTCGTTTTGATAGGAATGAGTGGACCGAAGGTCGTTTTGACATATATGAATGGACCTAAGGTCGATTTGACATAAGTGAGCGAGCCGAAGGCCGTTTTGACACGAACGTGTGGGCCGGAGGCCGTTTTGACGTAAACGAATGGACCGAAGGTCGTTTTGATATGAATAAGTGGACCGAAGGTCGTTTTGATAGAAATAAATGGACCTAAGGTCGTTTTGACATGAATGAGCAGGCCGAAGGCCGTTTTGACAAAAATGTATGGGTCGAAGGCCGTTTTGACGTAAACGAATAGGCCAAAGGCCATTTTGACAAAAATGAATGGGCCGAAGGCCGTTTTGACATAAATGAGTGGGCCGAAGGCCGTTTTGACAGGAATGGAAACCTGAATGGGCCAAAGGCCAGAATGTTTGGAACTACAGACACTTGAGTTGGAATTTCGTATAGTTATATATACATATCTGTTAAATAGAATTATGAACTGGGCCCAGGGCCGTTTGAAATATGTTGTCCTACGTTGTTATGCATATTCTGTAATTGATATTTTCACTGGGCTATCGCTCACGCTCATTCATGTGTTTGTAGGTGAGCCAAGAGAGGCACAAACCCAGCCCTAGTGAAGTCTGCCAGGAACAACATGAGTTTTGGAGAGTCAGCCTCGTGTCTCACGCATGAGACCATCCTTGCCTTTTATCATCTACTTATGTTTTGTCTTGCTGGCAAGGGCTTTGTTTATGTCTGTACATAGTCTGTTATAGGTCGACTCTTCTTGGATGATCCTGTCTGTAATGAGTTTTGTGATACAGTACTTTGACGTGGGTTATTAACATATATGTGTATAGTTTGTTTGATGTGCATTTAAGCACGGCTCTATGGACAAAGTTTTAAATTTTCGCTTCCATTTGGCCCCTTACTCTGATAAGTAATGTCCATTTTGGTTGAGGCCGTAAGTAATCTCAGGATTACTGGTCGGTTATGTCCTTAACCCACAGGGGCGGGTTCGGGCCATGACAGAATGGTATCAGAGCACGAGTTAATAACTCACACACTTGTCCAAAAGAGCAATAAGCGTCTAGATAAGATCTAGGATACATTCATAAACACGAATTTAGAAGCATTGATTATATGCTTAAATGTTTTGATATGAACAATTATATGTGTAAGTTGTGACCTACTTGCATTACAAATTATCTGGGAATATGTGCTTCTTAGTATATGCACACTTGTGTATCTTTTGTGTAAAATATAATGCAAGTTTAATCAGATGGTGAGAACCAGAGGTGATGAGATAGAGGAATCTTCTACTGCCAGAATGGACAGAATGGAAAGACTGATCTAAGAAATGGCAAAAGCTTTGAGACAGCAACAGGAGTGGCAACAACAGTGGCAGCAACCACCCCCGCCACCTCCACCTCCGGTACCACCCGTGCCAGATAATCAAAATGATGATCGGATAATAGCTCTCACCAAGGAATTCAAGAAAATGAAACCACCACAGTTCCATGGCGGACTAGATCCTTTGAAAGCCGAGGCTTGGGTTCTTGGGATCGAAAAACTGTTTGAAGTGTTTCCGTGCTTGGATACACAGAAAGTGCTTCTAGCCACCTTTATGCTAGAAGACGAAGCGAGAAGGTGGTAGATGTTGATGCGAGAAAACCACAAAGATGTTGACTGGGTAAAATTTTTAGAAATCTTCTATGACAAGTACTTTCCGCAGTGTGTCCGGGATAGAAAAGTGGCAGAGTTCATGGAACTCAAGCAAGACAGCATGACTGTAGCTGAGTATGAGGCCAAATTCACTGAATTGGCCAGGTTTGCACCGCATGTAATTGATACTGACTATAAGAAGGCAAGACATTTTGAAGGTGGGCTCCGAAGTGACATCCTAGAGAGAGTGAATGTCTTGAAGTTGGAGACCTACATTGGGGTACTGGACAGGGCCATCATATCAGAGGCCAACATAGCTAGACAAGCTAAGCCAACAACAGAATGGAAGGGCAACAAAAGACAGGGCTTTTTTTCGAAGAAGAAATTCTTGAAAAAGCAAAATACGGGCTCCTCAACTACTTCAAGTTCTTCCTGAGACATAGCTCCCATGTGCAACATTTGTAGCAAAAGGCACCGTGGAGTCTGTTACCGTGCATCAGGAGCCTGTTTCAAGTGTGGGAAGCAAGGGCACATAGCCCGAGAATGTAATCAGAATGGCGGAAAACTAGCAGCCAGTTCCACGGCATCGATCCCCAAGCTGGGAAATACTTTGAGATCCGCCACTACTGGGGATACGGTAAGACAGGGAAGGGTTTTTGCGCTTATTCCGGGCGATACACGGAATGCTAGTGCCGTTGTCTCAGGTACTATTTCAATATGTGATCAGGATGCCTTTGTATTAATTGATTCTGGATCAACCCACTCATTTGTGACATATACATTTGCATCTAGACTAAGAAGACCCCTAGAGTTATTGCCTTATTTGTTATGTGTGTCTGCTCCATCGGGGGAATCTGTGTTATGTGACTATATATATCGGTTTTGTGACATGCATATTGAGGATGCTACCTTATATGTAGATTTATTGCCCTTGAACTTTAGACATTTTGATGTGATTTTAGGCATGGATTGGTTGACTAAGTATTGTGCCACCATAGATTGTGTGACAAAAAGGGTTGTATTTAAACCACCAGAACATAAAGAAATTGTGTTTGTGGGTAATGGGGTAGTGCCTCCACCTTATTTAATATCTGCAATGAAAGCATGTAAATTAATCAGGAAGGGGTGCCAGGGTTATCTGTGCTATGTGTTGATTGAGCAATCTGTGAATGTTGACTTGAATGATATTCCTATTGTTAGAGAATTCCCAGATGTGTTCCCAAATGAATTACCAGGGGAATTGGTAGACAGGGAGATAGAGTTTACTATTGAGACTGTGCCAGGCACCCAGCTTATTTCTAAAACTCCCTACAGCATGGTTACTGCCGAAATGAAAGAATTAAAGGAACAGTTGCAAGACCTTCTTGGTAAAGGGTTTATCCGACCTAGCACTTCGCCTTGGGGTGCACCAGTGTTATTTGTAAAGAAGAAGGATGGTACTTTGCGCCTGTGCATTGATTACAGGGAATTGAACAAGGTAACGATAAAGAACAAATATCCCCTGCCCCGTATTGACGATTTATTTGACCAGTTGCAGGGATCACAGGTGTTTTCTAAGATTGATCTGAGATCCAGGTATCATCAGCTAAAAGTTAAGGCAGGGGATGTTGAGAAAACCGCATTCAGAACGAGGTATGGTCATTTTGAGTTTTTTGTTATGCCATTTGAAGTGACCAATGCTCTGGCAACATTTATGGATTTAATGAATAGAATTTTTAAAACCTACCTTGATGAGTTTGTCATAGTCTTCATTGATGATATTTTGATATACTCCAAAGATAGACTTGAACATGAGCATCACTTGAGGACTGTCTTACAAATACTTCGAGAAAAGAAATTGTTTGCTAAACTAAAGAAATGTGAGTTTTAGTTGGACGAGGTTGTTTTCTTAGGGCATGTGATCAACAAGGAAGGAATTTCAGTGGACCCGCAGAAAATAGAGGCAATTGTGAATTGGCCTACACCGACTAATGTGACGGAAGTTCGCAGCTTCATGGGCTTGGCTGGGTACTACAGGAGGTTTGTGAAGGACTTTTCGAAATTAGCAGTGCCTCTTACCCAACTGACACGCAAGGGGCAACCTTTTGAGTGGAACGAAGAAAAGGAATCAGCCTTTCACGAATTGAAGACGAGATTGACTACTGCGCCAATTTTGACATTACCGTCAGGTACGGAAAATTTTGTGATTTTCAGTGATGCACCTTATAAGGGTTTGGGTTGTGTGTTAATGCAGAACGGAAAGGTTATTGCCTACGCCTCCCGGCAATTGAGGCCGCACGAGAAGAATTATCCAACACATGACCTAGAACTGGCCGTAGTTGTTTTTGCTTTGAAAATT
The DNA here is from genome assembly GCF_004153795.1 of Camellia sinensis. Taxonomy (NCBI): domain Eukaryota; kingdom Viridiplantae; phylum Streptophyta; class Magnoliopsida; order Ericales; family Theaceae; genus Camellia; species Camellia sinensis. The sequence continues at coordinate 1,474,542 of NW_021026203.1, forward strand.
TGGCGGCATTATTTGTATGGGTCAAAGTGTGAAGTCTACACAGATCATAAGAGCCTGAAATACTTCTTCACACAGAAAGAGTTGAATATGCGTCAGAGAAGGTGGTTGGAACTAATAAAAGATTACGACCTAGAAATTCAGTACCACCCCGGGAAAGCTAATACAGTTGCTGATGCCTTGAGCAGAAAATCAATGGGAAGTATGGCCTGTTTGCTTACTGAACAGAGAGAGATCCTGCAAGATTTTGAGAAGTCTGAAATTGAAGTGGTAATGTGTGAACGGGGCGGATTGATAGCCGCTATTACAGCCGAGCCGGCGATCATTGATGAAATCAAACGGAAACAGAAAGGGGACGAGTACCTCAAGAAAGTGATTGACGAATTCGAGGCAAGCCCAAAGGCAGAATTCAGTATTGAGAATGAAATGTTGAAATTCCGAAACCGAATATGTGTCCCAGATATCCCTGAACTAAAGAAGAGGGTTTTAGATGAAGCCCACAGATCCGTATTTGCTATGCATCTGGGCAACAATAAAATGTATCGGGATTTGAAACAGACCTATTGGTGGCCTAAAATGAAGAAAGAGATTGCAGAATATGTGTCCAAATGCCTTCAGTGTCAGCAGGTTAAGGCGGAACATCAGAAACCAGGCGGTCTACTTCAACCTCTCCCTATTCCAGAATGGAAGTGGGAGCATATGACTATGGATTTCGTTGTTGGCCTACCTCGGACTTCTCGAGGTATGGATTCTGTTTGGGTTGTAGTTGATAGACTGACTAAATCTACACATTTCCTGCCTGTCAAAACTACGTTTACCGTTTATAGATTGGCCACTATTTACGTTGATGAAATCGTCCGTTTACACGGAGTTCCGGTATCTATTGTGTCGGATAGAGATCCGAAATTTGTATCTAGATTGTGGAGAAGTTTGCAGGGAGCTATGGGAACAGAACTAAGGCTTAGTACTGCGTTTCACCCACAGACAGATGGGCAGTCAGAATGAACGATACAAACTTTGGAAGATATGCTTCGCATGTGTGCTTTGGACTTTCAGGGGAGTTGGGAAGATTATTTGCCACTTGCAGAATTTGCTTATAATAACAGCTTCGACTCCAGCATCGGTATGGCACCATACAAGGCTTTGTATGGTAGGAGGTGTAGATCATTCATTTGTTGGACAGAGGTCGGGGATAGAGCCTTGCTTGGGCCAGAGATTGTGCAGGATACTTCTGAGAAAATCAAGACTATCCGTTAAAGGCTCAAAACAGCTCAGGACCGACAAAAGAGTTATGCAGATGTCCGGAGAAGACCTCTTGAGTATGAGGTTGGTGACCATGTGTTCATCCGTGTTTCTCCGATGAAAGGCCAAGTCAGATTTGGGAAAAATGGGAAGTTGTCGCCCCGTTACATTGGGTCATTTCAGATTTTGGAGAGGCGTGGCCCAGTTGCTTAGAGGGTTGCCTTGCCGCCGGGATTCGAGCAAATCCATAATGTGTTTCACGTGTCGATGTTGAGGGGTTATCTCCGAGACCCATTTCATGTAATTGACTATCACCGGGTTGCTATTGATGACAATATGGAATATGCTGAATGGCCGGAAAGAATAGTTGACCGGCAAGTGAAACAGTTGAGAAGCAAAACCATTTCGATGGTGAAAGTTGAATGGAAGGAACACTATGGTACAGATGCCACGTGGGAAAAAGAGGTGGAAATGCGATTAAGCTATCCATATTTGTTTCCCGACGAAGGTAACTTAAGTTTGGAGGACCAAACTTCCTAAAGGGGGGAAGACTGTGATACCCCTGTTCTGTATTATGTGAATTGGTCCCTAATACGTATGTGAGTATGCGTTTTGATGTGATTTGTGTGCCATTATGTGAATGTATATGATCTTGAATTTCTATCTGTTCGCCGTAGGAATATCTGTTTGAATAATCTGCTTTGGAAATTAAATTGAGGGTCATATCGGCCACAGAACCCGGAATTGATTACGCCATTGTGATTAGCATAATTTTTAGAGCCTACAGTGAAATTTAATTGAAAAATTGATTCGGGTCAGATTAAATCGATTAAATTGGTGGATTAGTGCCCAATTGCCTTATTATTATTATAATGACTTAGTGGGACTTGATGTATTTGAGCACTACACCTCATTTCTCTCCTTTAGCTCATTTTGACTGATTCTTGGACTCAATTTGAGAGGGAGAGCCGACTATAGAGAGGGAGAAAGAGGGATTATGCAATTGTGGTCTTGAAACTTGGAGGTTGGAAGTCTAATTCAAGATTTAATCATAGATTGTGAGAATCAAGCTCCTAGGTGAGTAATTCTTAGATTATAGTTTGTAATTTTTGTGTGCTCAAGCTAATTTGGTGATCAAGAGTAAGATTGAAATGAAATTTGGTTGTATTTGTTGAATTGAAGCTTAATATGTGCATGCATGTAGGAAATCACCTTGATATTGCACGTTTGAGCACAAATGTGTATAATCCAAGTGAAATGTTAAAGGAAACTCATGTCTTGATCGCCCTTTGTGTTATGTAAGTAGAGAATGTGTCTAATTCATCACATGCATGTACAATTTGAGAAGATATGAGCTTGAATGCATGAGTTGTTATGTTGATGTTGAGTTTGACATATTTTGGGACATGCATGCGGATAAATCAAGAAATTGAGCTTCCTAATGTTGTAATATTGCATTGGTATCATGTTAATATGTGTATGTTTGAGTTTTGAGCCATTGCATGCGAGAATTGTAGCTGGAAAGTTGAATTGGAGCTCAGGAACACGATCTGGGAAATCCAGAATTTTGATGTCCGCTCGAGCGGGGAAGTTTACGCTCGAGCGGGTATTTCGAGCTCCTAGTATTTCGTTCTTGCAGGCTTGGTGTCCGTTCGAGCGAGAAAGTTCACGCTCGAGCGGGGAGCTTTGTTGAGAGGCCTTCTGCTCGAGCGCTATATTTGACGCTCAAGCGTAAATTTCACCCATCCAGTACTTTTGCAGGCCTTAGAGTCCCGCTCGAGCGGGTAAGTTGACGCTCGAGCGAGGACCCTGTTTTCTGAAATTCTGGAAATGCATTATGTGTTCTGTTTTCCCGTTCTCTTTCACTTGTAAGCACTCTTAGGCATATGTTAGGGATTGTAAATGAGCTAATGAAATGTGAATTAAGCCTAAAGAGAGGTATGTGAATTAAAGAACGGATTGAACTGTTAGTGACCCTTTTGTGTTCATGAAATGTGTAGGGTCAAGTTCCAAGGCAAATCCACAAGCCGACCACTGTGAGTAATATCAATATTTGAAAGCTTGTCAATGTCCAATTGTTTATTCCCTTATAAACTTTATGAATTGTTAATTGGGATTGTGGACAAAAGTCTGACATGAATGAATGAATGGATCGAAGGTCGTTTTGATGTAAATGAATGGACCGAAGGTCGTTTTGATATATATATGAACGGACCGAAGGTCGTTTTGATAGGAATGAGTGGACCGAAGGTCGTTTTGACATATATGAATGGACCTAAGGTCGATTTGACATAAGTGAGCGGGCCGAAGGCCGTTTTGACACGAACGTGTGGGCCGGAGGCCGTTTTGACGTAACGAATGGACCGAAGGTCATTTCGATATGAATAAGTGGACCGAAGGTCGTTTTGATAGAAATAAATGGACCTAAGGTCGTTTTGACATGAATGAGCGGGCTGAAGGCCGTTTTGACAGAAATGTATGGGCCGAAGGCCGTTTTGACGTAAACGAATAGGCCAAAGGCCATTTTGACAAAAATGAATGGGCCGAAGGCCGTTTTGACATAAATGAGTGGGCCGAAGGCCGTTTTGACAGGAATGAAAACCTGAATGGGCCAAAGGCTAGAATGTTTGGAACTACAGACACTTGAGTTGGAATTTCGTATAGTAATATATACATATCTGTTAAATAGAATTATGAACTGGGCCCAAGGCCGTTTGGAATATGTTGTCCTACGTTGTTATGCATATTCTGTAATTGATATTTTCACTGGGCTATCGCTCACGCTCATTCATGTGTTTGTAGGTGAGCCAAGAGAGGCACAAACCCAGCCCCAGTGAAGTCTGCCAGGAACAACATGAGTTTTGGAGAGTCAGCCTCGTGTCTTACGCATGAGACCATCCTTGCCTTTTATCATGTACTTATGTTTTGTCTTGCTGGCAAGGGCTTTGTTTATGTCTGTACATAGTCTGTTATAGGTCGACTCGTCTTGGATGATCCTGTCTGTAATGAGTTTTGTGATACAGTACTTTGACGTGGGTTATTAACATATATGTGTATAGTTTGTTTGATGTGCATTTAAGCACGGCTCTATGGACAAATTTTTAAATTTTCACTTCCATTTGGCCCCTTACTCTGATAAGTAATGTCCATTTTGGTTGAGGCCGTAAGTAATCTCAGGATTACTGGCCGGTTATGTCCTTAACCCACAGGGGCGGGTTCGGGCCATGACAATTAGGACTATGCAATACATTGCTCAATGGACTAAACCAGCCCTAAATAGTCCTCATGCATGCCAAAACAGTGGCTAAAATGAACCATGAAGATAGCATGAAGAGCAAGAAAATGATGTTCATGCATTGGCTCATAAACGAGGCATAAGGCTCCACTCTCAAACACAATTAAAGAGCAAAATATATGAGTGTATGATGGAAGTATATGCTCTGAAATACCATGCCAAATGATGCCATATCATACAAACATCACAAATAAGGCAGGCTAGCGGTCTCCAAAACACAAGACTAGCAAGGCATTTGCACTATAGCTATACAAAACATGACATATATGACCAAACCACTTGAAACAGAGTTTAAGCATGCTAAATCAAGGCCAAAAGCATGCTGAAATAAATCTAAAACAAGTTAGAACAATGGGCCAAAACACCAAGTATGCTAGGCTAATGAGTGGTATTATACTACAAGTACCAAAATCAAGCAAGAGGTGACCCCACCAACCAAAATTAGAATTATAACATGGCAAAATAAGACCAAAAACATGCTGAGATGGTAGCCCAAAGGCTTAGACAAGCATGCATACAATTTGGCTCATAAGCAAGGCATAAGGCGTGACTCTCAAAAGCTACGAAAGAGTCGAACATGTGAGAGTATGACTACACCACATACACTGAAATCATGTGAGAAATGAGTTTAAAGCATGAGAACAACCCAAGTAAAGCATGCTAGAGACTTGACACACAAAGCTAGTCAAAGCCACTTATACTACAACCATACAAGGCAAGCCTCACATGGCCAAGACCACCCAAAACAGAGCTAAGGCATGCTAAAATAATGGCAAATACATGCTGAGATAGAGCTAACACAAGCTAGGATGAGAGGCATAAAGCATGATGCATGTTAGGCCAACAAGTAGGATTGCACTACAAGTGCAAAAACTAAGCAAGAGGTGACCCCACAAACCAAAATCAGAGCTAAAGCATGCTAAAACTATAGTAAAAGCATGTAAGAGTATAGCCAAAATAAGCTAGAATGATGAGCCAAAGTAGCAAGCATGCAAGACTAAATAGCAAGATTACACTACAAGTGTAAGAAGCATGCATGAGGTGACTCAACCAAGCCAAAACAAAGTTATGCCATGCTGAAATAAGGCCAAAAATAAGCTGAGAACAAGCCAACACATGCTAGAAAAACATGCTCAATAATCAGGCCAACAAGACAAGCAAGCAAGACAAGAGGAGAGGGGACCACCCTCTCCTATTTGGGGTCTCAAAACCATATTTCCACCATTGAAATTCATTTGGAATTCAGTGGTTAAAAGGCCCAAAAGAGATAGTCTCAAAAGGCTTTAGAAAGTAGCACAAAACAAAGCAAAATAAGCCACAAAAAGGGGGTAGAACACCCCCAACTCAAACAAGGCCTCAAACAACCATTTTAAACACTTAAAAACAAAGGTTTTTGTAGTTGACAACTAGGGCAAAACAAGCATGCAAAGGTGGCCAAACACTTTATCAAAATAAAGTTTAAAGAGGGAAGACACTCACCCTTGAAGCACAACTTTAACACATCAACTTCTCTGAGCTAAAACCAGCTTTTTGAGTCTAAACAAGACCCTCAAGTACCTCAGCAACAAGATAATGGTGTTTCACTAGGTGTTATAGTGCAAATGTGAAGAAAACACACTTTAAGACACAATATAGAGAGAAAGAGCAGGAATTCTAGAGCAAGAGAGACAGAATTCAACTATGAGATTTTGTGAACCCCAAACAAGGGGGAGGGACCTCCCCTTACATAGAGGAAGCAAGCAAAAGCTTGTTTGACAAGCTTTAAGCTTGTTTCAATCCCTCCATACGTGTATGGAGGATGAATTCAGTGAGCCACAGCTGGCTCAAAAGATCTGAAAATATCTAAAAAGGAGAAAAAGTGACTGCCGGCCAGTGCCGGCCAGTTAAGGTCGTCGGTCGGCCACTTCCCCTAGTTGGCTGACCAGTTCAATTGGCCTACAAGGGAGAAAAGTGGCTGGCAGATGCCAAAAGTGGCCGGCAGCCCTTTCCCTCCCTTAGGCAAAGGAGCAACAAGGTTTGGCCCAAAAACCAAGTCCAAACACAAAGTGTTAAGAGGCTTAAAGACAAGGCACTTAGCTGAGACCTTCGGGCGCTCGAAACAAGCACAAACATGCTCAATCATCGCGTGCACAAATGATGACGTCTGAGTCTTAAGGTCGGTCAAAAATGGGGTGTCTGTAAGTATACATTCACGGTAGGGGGTAGGAATCGCAGAGGTGAGAGTTCACAACGAGGAAGAGAAATGGGAAGGGGACTTGCAGGGGGTAGGAACTTCGAAAGAGGTGAGAGTTCATGCCGAGGAAGAGGAACGGGAAGGGGAAGTGGCGATGCTGAAGTTGAAACACCGTTTGCTTTGTTAGATGTCTCTTTTGCTTATCACGATAGGTTTGGGAAGCAACATTTTGTCATGCCCAAGTACTATCGAGATCCATGTGGTTTCGTGGAGGATCCATTTGATAATCAAACAGGATATGGTTTAGCAGACGCTACACCTTTGAAGTGGCCCGCACTATTTATAGAGTGAGTGCAAACGGAAAGGTTATGTCAGAAAAATTGACTGAAGGTGTCGAAAGCACGTTCAGTTGAGATCCAAAAGGAAGATCCAGATAATGTTGATCAACTATGTGAAAGACTTCGACGTGAGATTTCTCAAATGCACCGTAGGTCAGCCGCAATATGAAACTATCTATACTTAAGTTGGATGCCAAGAAGAATGGAACAGCACCAAATGGTGAGGCTATCAAGGCTGTCAAGGAGGATCCTGCACTTCTCTCTGACCTTGAGCTCTCAGATTGTTCGAACTCTGAGATTACCGATTTGAGCGAGGATTAAGTGTCTATCTGTATACTAAATTATATTAAGCTATCCATAATCATGTATTGTGTGTGTTAAAATAACACTTTCGACAATGAGTTTGTAAAAGGTTTGTCTAATATTTGTCTATGTAACCGTTAAGTATTGTATTCGTCGCTTTATTTTATGTACTGTGTTATGTTGAATGTTTCCACAAATTATTTCTGTGGGATACTTATGTTTGAACTAGTTATGTCGTTCTGAAGTGTTATAAGTGTTATAGTCATATCTTTATTTTGTTTTCCTGTTCATAGTAGCAATTAGCAAATTAGATACTTTGTATATGCTGTGTGAAGTTTTATTTAAATATTTCTTGGCAACAAATATTTAAGGGAACAACAAATATTTAGTTTCGAAATTTTCACGAAAGTAGGCTTAGTTTGAGAAATAAATTAGTATAGGGACTTAGTTTGGGAAAAGCCCCGAGAAAATCTCTCTGAAACTGTGCAAAATGTTCTCTAGGGAGGGTGCGTGTCTTAAGGCTATTATTGTCTTCTTATTTTTTAATTTTTAATTTGTTATTTTTATTTTTGTCCATCATCGATCTTTTTTAAATTATATTTGAATTATAAATTTAAATAAAAATTTAAAAAAACAAAATAATAAGGTAAATCAAGCAAATATTTAATTTATATTTTTTCATATTCTTGTTTACTTTTAGATTTTTAAAGTCATAAGCGGTGATCATTGATTCAATAGTAAAATTTTAGTCTAATAATTTTTGATATGATGTTTATGCTTGCTTGTTTGTGGTTTTCTTTTTATTTTTTTATGTCACATCATTACAGCTTAAATCAGAACTTTAATTTTAGAGCTCTTAATCACTACTCTTTAGACAATTCATGCTGTTTATTTTTAAAAAATTTATGTATAAATTATTTATATGAATATCAAATTGTTCTGATAATCGTATATATAATTTTATCATTTAAAAAAAATAATGGATGAGAAACATAATTTCAAAATTAGATAATTTATTTTAAATATTAAAATAATAAAATTTGGTAGCTAAGATTGTTTATCAATATGATATTTTATATGAATAATTTATATATAGAGATCTAAAAGATGATTGAGTGAATTATAGAATGTGGATTGAAGAGAAATCAATCAAAATAATAATAATAAATAGTTTTTTACTAATTTCAGATGTTGGACAAGCTAATTTCAAGGGGGGGCATTTTTTATGTGGCTTTCTGTTAAAAGCGTGGTTACGAATCACGCTTTCTTTTACAAGCAAATTTTCTTTAAAAGCGTGGTTAGAAATAGCGCTATTAATGAAATGCGCTATTAATGAAAACGCTAATAGGAACAACGTTTTCTTAATTAAAAGTGTGTTTTGTGTCCACGCTTCTATAATTTTATTTATTTTGTGCGCTTGGGCCAGAAACATGCTGAAAACGTATTTTGTAAACACGCTTCAACTTATTCTGGGAAATTCGGCCAAACTAAGCTTAGTTTGGAAAATAACTTAGCAGGTAGGCCTAGTTTGGGAAAAGCCTCCCAAAACGAAGCAAGTTCTACCCTACTATGGGAATAATTACAACAACCACCCTCTAATTATGAAAATAGTACATTTTGTTCATTTGGAGTGGTGACACAGGAGTTTTTTGTTTTTTAGAGTACTCTTGAAATTTTTTTCAAAAATTTAATTTTTTTTAAAATCACACACAAATAAATAAATAAAATAAATTTTAATATATTGATGCTCCTTTAATTCAAATTGAGATAAACTATAACCGGTAAGGCTTTGTCTCCAGCTCGGTTTCAGATTGGACCGTAGCCAAACCGTCAATATGTAGGGCTCGTTGAGTATTTCATCCCTGCAAAAAATCACATTGATTGGATATCGGTTGCTACTTGATCAAATCACATTTCCATTAACAATTTTTTTTTAAAAAATCATACTGAACGTTGACAAAAATGTGATTTGATTAAATAGCTATCGATATCTAATCAACGTGATTTTTTGCAGTGATAAACTACTCGACGAGTCCTATACATTGGCGGTTTGAATCATTGATATGGGCTCCATGGTGGGCCCACGGGTCCCAACAGCATGGTCCAGTCTGCTTACGAACTAGACACAAGCCACACCCAACTATAAAATTGTTGATCAACATTAATATTCAAATGATATACTTGTTGAGAATTGCAAAATCATACAATTTTGTCAACGAGGTACTTTGCACAAGTTAAAGAAGCAAAGTTTCAAAACATGTCATGTGTCACAAAAACATATGTATTGATTAAAGGGTTATGGGTAGAGTTGGGTGTGCAGGAAAGTGAGTTAAGGTTTTCAAAAAAAATGAGGTAGGGTATTCAATATAAAAATTTAGACTGAATTACATATATATATATATATATATATATATATATATATCTATTTATAATAAAAATACATAAATAAGGGTGTTCAATTGAACACCCAATATTTGTTGTAGAGTCACCTCTGATCATTCGAATTATGAAAATTATATAAATAGTAACCGTATTCGAATTATAACAATAACAATTCCGATGAACAATCACTCACTTTTGATAATCTAAAATTGTATCAATCACGTTTATTAGAAATAGATTAGGAGGTTATAATTCTCATTTTCTATGTCAATCGCTGAGAGTAAATATAAGAAGTGTAGACTGTGAATCAAGTGTAAACATTCAACCAAAGGCGTCTTGGGGATTGACCTGCACTGATCTTCATAATAAAGATGGTTTGGAGAGTTAAAAGTGATATATTTTTATAGTTGAATAGATTAAAATGTATAATTATATAGATGAAGGAATGAAGTGATATTTGTTAATAGTAGAGGGGTCTTGATGTAATTAACCCTTAAAAATAAAATAAAAAATTCATTTAAAGCTTCTCTCCAATCCTTCATTTATTTTTCTTTTTTATTAATTTGAATAAAAATTAATTAAAAAAACTTTATTTGATATGAAATGCTCCAATAGTTTCTTCATCAAATTTAACTAAAAAGTTTGATTTGGTAAAATTTTTGAATATTCAATCCTCACTTACTAAAACTTTCATCAAATTTTTCTAAAAGTTTCAAACTGAGTTCCAAAAGCTTCGTTCATCAAATCTTGTGATAAACTTGTTTTTATTTTAATTTGATGAAAAAAATTTGTGATAACTTGATTTTATACAAGTTTGGTGAAATGATTTGAGGTCATTTTGGTGAAAGATTAGAGATCCCCCATCTTTACTCTATTTTTTCATCAAATTTTAATGAAAATTTGATTAAAAGTTTTATATGATATTAATTCTTATTCTGTTTTTCATCAAGCCACTTTGAAAAAATTTAAATTTATCCTAAAATTTTGTTTTAACTAATTTTATGAAAGAAAATCATTTTCAATTTTTATTATTTTTAAATTTGAGTAAAAATATGACTATTAAAAATTTGATAAATAAGTTAGCTCATTCTTAATTTGGTAAAAAAATTGCTCTCTCTTACTTTAATTCAGATTTGATAAAATGATTGAATGAACTTTTAATTATTTTTCCATCTAATTTGAATTTTATAAAAGGAAATTAATAAAGAATTAAAAATGCTTGTACCATACAATGTTTATTTTTTCTTTATTTAAAAAACCATATGTGAATTAACTGGCTGGGTTACTTTGAACTTAGAAATGCTAAATAAAAACTTTTTTTAATGACAATATAAAAACTTACTTTTTTTTTTTGGTTGGGTCATACGATAAGATGTTAGAAGGTTAATATGTTAAATTATAACGAAAGGGTCATACTTGTTCCATCAACTCAAATTCCAAACCTCTCATCATTTCATTGTCCCAAAAAATCAATTTTAGCCATATTTGCCGTAAAAACTTACTTTTATACCAAATGATTTTCATAAGGGGACTGTTTTTCTACTTTAACCATTAACGACTTGTGAAAATTCTCCATACTCTTATTAGCTTGATGACTTGCTCTTTAGAAATAGATGTATCATGTTTCAATCTCGAGCCACATTATTTTTATACCTTGTCTTTTCATAAGTGTTTGCACTCCTTAGCTATCGATATCTAATCAACGTGATTTTTTGTAGCGATAAACTACTTGACGAGTCCTATACATTGACGGTTTGAATCATTGATAAGGGCTCCGTGGTGGGCCCACGGGGCCCAACAGCATGGTTTACGGGGCCCAACAGTATGGTCCAGTCTGCTTACCGGCAAGCAGTTGTCGCAGTCGATGCATAGAAACATGGTGATTTTCTGTGTCGAAACTATATCCTCAATAGGTTGGACAATACATTGTATAATGTGTGTAGTGTGAAAAGCACATCTAAAGAACTGTGGGAATCTCTGGATCAAAAGTATAAGACAAAGGACGCCGGTACAAAGAAATTTGTTGTCGATCGTTTTCTGGATTTTAAAATGATAGATTCCAAAACAGTTATTAGCCAAGTTCAAGATCTCCTATTCATCCTCCATGACATACATGCGGAAGGGATGGTTCTCAGTGAATCTTTTCAAATAGCAGCAATCATTGAAAAATTGCCACCATCTTGGAAAGAATTCAAGAATTGTTTGAAACATAAGCGCAAGGAGATGAAATTTGAGGAATTGATAGTGCGGCTCTGAATTAAGGAGGACAACCGAGGTTCCAACAAGAAGTCAGGAAACCATGCCATGCAAGCTAAAGCAAATGTTATAGAACATGAACATGGGTCAAAGTTCAACAACAAGAAGCGGAAGCATAATGACAATGGTCCGAAACAAGGATTCACTAGTAAGATCAACAAAGGGATCAACAACGGGTTCAACAAGAAGTTCAAAGGCAAATATTTTATGTGTAGCGAAGATGGAAATCGCGCTAAGGATTGTCACGCTCGCAAGGACGGAGGGAGTTCAAGCAAAACGCCGGCACAAGCCAACATAGCCGAGGATTTTTATCTTTCC
>NW_021026203.1:1560471-1576505 GCF_004153795.1 Camellia sinensis
GCCTTTGGCATGAGTTATGGGTTTCCTAAATTTCTTAAAAATAAAATATTTAGGTGGCGACTCCGTATCTGGCAAAGTAGTCCAATTTTGGCAACTTCATTCAAAATCAATTTTTTAAAGGATTTGCTGGATTTGGACTTTTAGCATTTATCAATTTCATATTGCACTTGTGAGATTAGACTCAGAACCCTTGGAATCCGAACTGTAGGTTTTATATTTCGAACTTCCAAAAGGGGGCACGAAAAAGTCGAGCTACAGTTTCCTACTGTCAGCATATTAGCTTGTCAATAGGAAAACTACTTTGTGTTACATCATATTTCTATCATCAAAGTATGGAATTAAAATAAAATTTAAAAATTCAATGAGAGTTTAATGGGGGTTAATGATTTAGAGAAACAACGGAATGAAGAGAGAAAAAAAACATAGTGATCGGAATTAAATTGCACTTTTTCAATTGATGGCAGGGTGCGGTGTGGTCTCTGTCTCTCTCATGCTTTAGAAGAACCTCTCATTTGACATTACTTCTTGTTTGGAGGACTTCAACATCACCATGGACAAATAGATTAAAGAATGGCAAGGCTTAATAAAATGAGCTTAAAACTTGGATCAACACACATAAAGAAAGTGGCATAAATTGCTTCAACTTGGCCGAACGTTATGCCAAGTTCTTTGTGTCAAGAGTCGTCACATGCTAATCCATGGCATTTTGATGATTCTTAAAGCGTTTCAGCCTCCCTCTTTGAGTTCATAAAATGACAACATGGCGGGAGGTCTTATTCTTTGCATTTTATTGATTTTCATCCAAAATTGCATCGGAGACCATCAAGCAATCATTTTGCTCATTGATGGCTTTGGAATCAATTTCAACCTTCTCTCGAGGCTTTCCCATGATAGAGGAGGAAGAAAGGGACAAACAGAGCTTAAGGATGCTCTGTCTGCATTGGTTCACCTCAGAACACAAAAACAAAGCTTTGCACCAAATTAATGCACGGCCGGCCATCTGTAGGCCCGGCCGGCCATCAATGATGCAGGGTCGACCCTCAGTGTGTGGCCATAAGTGCAGTTTTGCAAAAAATAGATTCAGTGGCTGAAAGTGAAATATAGGCAGCTTGGGTAGATAGAGTAGCTCTTAGGCGCTGCGCATGCAACATTCATCCATTTTCACTGACGCATTTTGTCGAATGTAATTAATCTTGTTGTAATTAATTGGTTTGTGCTAGTTAATTTCTAAAGTGTTGTAACTAATTAGTTAGTTAAATTAGTTATTCAAATTCGTTTTGTAATTAGTTTGTTAACTAAAATAGTTAATTGACTCAATTGTTGTAATAAGGCAGTTAATTAGCTTAGTTAAGTTAATTATTATTCATGTATTCAGTTTTGTAATAGTTAGTTTAATTTGGACTTTTGGACATTGATTCGCACCCTCCTGCATGAGGGATCAAATGTTGTAATAATGTGTATGTCTTCTAACCGCATGTCTTTCTCCGTTTTATTTAAGTGCTTATATTGGGTAGGTTAGGGACATCACGTTTTGATTAGCATTTTTCATGTTTGCATCCATTTGTATTGCATGCATCGAGGCTCGGTTCATCATTCCAACTGCATTGTTGTTTAAAAACTTCTTTGAAAACGTGCTTAGACCGCATGCCATTTCATTGATTCATATACTATGCTTAGTAGCCGAGCCTATTTAGACTCCATATCGCATGTGTTGCATTAGTCATATTGCATAGTTAGGATCACGCATTTTTCTAAATTTGTTTCTTTTTTTGCCTGGAGTACTAGGTAACCTTTTATTTGCTTTAGCATAATCACATGCATGTGAATGTTTCCATGTCTAGCATGCTTGCCATGAGGCTAATTGCTTAATTGATAAACTGTTTGAATGCTTGTGAATGAAGGCTTATTGCTTGAATTGGAATAATTTGAGCACTGTTTATATGCGATCACTTTTTCAAGTGGTCCATATTCCGAAACAATTTTGCAAAACAAACATGACTCGAGGTGTTCTAATTCTTGCAATTTTAGTCTATACTTGTGTATGTGCACATCACATAATAAATGCTAGCCTAAATAAACCGAAACAAGAACATATAATGTTGATAAAAATCATATCATGATTAGTAGAGGCCAATCTTTGATCGGGCGAGTAGGGTGCTCAATTCATGACCTTCCCCTCTCATACCGAAGTTCCCGAGCGAAGACAATTTTGGTGATGACAGACACGTGGCCTTTGGCATGAGTTATGGGTTTCCTAAATTTCTTAAAAATAAAATATTTAGGTGGCGACTCCGTATCTGGCAAAGTAGTCCAATTTTGGCAACTTCATTCAAAATCAATTTTTTAAAGGATTTGCTGGATTTGGACTTTTAGCATTTATCAATTTCATATTGCACTTGTGAGATTAGACTCAGAACCCTTGGAATCCGAACTGTAGGTTTTATATTTCGAACTTCCAAAAGGGGGCACGAAAAAGTCGAGCTACAGTTTCCTACTGTCAGCATATTAGCTTGTCAATAGGAAAACTACTTTGTGTTACATCATATTTCTATCATCAAAGTATGGAATTAAAATAAAATTTAAAAATTCAATGAGAGTTTAATGGGGGTTAATGATTTAGAGAAACAACGGAATGAAGAGAGAAAAAAAACACAGTGATCGGAATTAAATTGCACTTTTTCAATTGATGGCAGGGTGCGCAACAACGGGGGTGCACTTTGCAGTGAGAGATTAAGTTTGGATGATTTGGAACTTGTTTGATTTGTGGGGTGTTCTAAGTATATTTATAGGGTCTTTGAGAATATAATAGATATTATTTGAAGTGTTCAAAATAATAAAATAAATTTTAAATTGGGATGAGTAACAAATTTCTTGGGGTGCCCCTCAGTAAGCTTTGCCAATAATTGAGGCGATGCTAATGTACTTATCCCAAGACTATGAAGTGCATTATGTGATGCCCTAGGTCTTGGGCTTCAATAGTATTGTGTAGTAGGGTAGTATTCTTTTCCTCCGGTGTTTATTCCCTTTCTACTCCTACTGAACCTCTATTAATTTTTCCGAGTTGAAAATTTTGAGTTTTGAGCATTGGAACTTGTTTTGGATTGCAAAATCAAACTCTGAGTTTCTGGGCAAAACCTCTCATGCGGAATTAGGAGCTGCCCGAACGGATCATCATAGAGTCTTCTGGGTTTTCTGGGCAGAAAACCGCTTGAACGGATATTGCGTCCCGCTCTAGTGAATTTTGGTGAAATTTTATGGGCAGCTCTCTGGAGCAATCCGCCCGTAAGGCATAAATTTTCGCTCGTTCAGATTGAAAATTCCACTCGTGTGGAATTGAAACCGCTCATGCTGATTTCAGCGTGCTTGTCTCGAAATTCATGCTCTTTTCCTCAAAACTGATGCCAAAAATGTGATACACTCAAATTTTCACATTTCTCTCTCAATACTCATCTTTTCTCTCCATTCTCTCTACAAATACACCCAAATCTAACTTCTCTTTAAGATTTAACTCAAATCTTCAAGAGTTTGAGAGGACTTTTTACGTCAAATTGAAGAGGGCAACGAGGGCTGCATTTGCAACCGATTGGATTGTGTTTTCATCAACTTAGAGTTCTAGGGTTTTCTTCCTCTCCACCTCCCAAGCTTGAGGTAGGGATAATCTTTGAGTTATATATATATATTTGCAAAATTATACTTATTTAAAGCATTTATTACATGCTGAGTTATGATTTTGAGTTGTTGAACCCGAGATAATGCTAGAATTTGATTTTATCTATTTTTCCCAAAACTTTTGAGAATATGAGTTATGTCCTAAGGTGTAGGTGTTTTTTGGAAAAATCGTTTCAAAAATGGAATAAAAAACTTGTTTTAGTGGAAACCCTAGAATTTGGGAATTTTGGAAAAAGTTGAGGTATTGTGAAAATTATGCTTGGTAAATTGTTATGGGAAGAAATGGTGGAGAAATTCCTATGGTTGTACCTCATGGGGGAATTTCATGAAGGAATGAGAATAATAGATTTTAAAACTTATCATTGGTTTTTCTTGGAAAACCGAGTTTAGAAAATGATGTCTAACATGTGGAGAATACGTGCATCTCGATATTGTTATATTGGCTCTTGGATATATATGTTATGATGTGTTAGAAATGGGCGCCCATGTGGCATGACCATTTCAATGCTTTGAATTTATAACTGTAACTCCAGCATTAATGGGGTTTGTAACTCCTGCATTAATGGGGTTTGTAACTCCTGCCTTTATTGTAGAGGTTAATGGTGCATTAATAACCAGCCATAAAGGCTGGAGGCTTTTCCTCTCTCCCCTATACATGTATAAATTGAGACCCTCCTGTCAAGTCTAAAATACTCAGAAATTTCCCATATTCTGACTCTCTCCCAAAAACAACGATCAAAGCCGTTTGCACTGTGATTTGTGTGGGTGATATTCACTGTTGTAATATCACTCCACTGCTGGGTTGACTGATCAGATTCAGGAAGCACGTGATTTACCCACGAGATCTTTTCTATTCAGACTCTGCAGGAAAGGTATGACCATAATTTTTATTCCGCTGCGTTATACTACTGATTTACATTAGTATCAGAGCCTAGCTGGGTATTTTTGTGTTTTCTTAATCATGCATATATATGTACACATTATATAGCATGAATTGTTTGTAAATTTACATGAAGATGCTATTGTATGGAATTTATCATGCTTTTTGACATGCCATAGTCAATGGGAGGTTGTTCGATTAAGAGAAATCTTTGTAGATTTACTCCCGAAAACCAATATTTTGCGCATAAATTAAATTGAATTTTGGATAATTGTCACCTATGGCGCAAGAGATGATTACGAGCATAGCAGATTTTCGATCTTGCGACTTGTGTAATATTGTCACTATTTAATTTAGATTTTTGCGGCAAAATTATATTATGCTAATCAAATTAATCCCAATGCGAATTTCTCTCTAAATTGACTTAGCTTATGGAAGTTAATTGGTTGACCTAGACTTAGTAAAGATGTTCAAATGTGAACAATGTAATCCCATTCTTTAGATGAGCAAAAGTCTTGGAGACTTTAGGTCAAGTCTTAATTGAGCCAAAGTAAGGAAACATGACTCAAAGTCGCCGTGGTTTTGTTGCCTTGTTTGGCGTAATAAAAACTAATGTGTGCGCTATGGTTAGCGGCACGCTACGTAGTTTTTGGTTGGTGAGTTTTGGAGTTATGAAATTAGTAAGTCCTCAATAGATCTGTATATGATCTTGACTATTGAGCTGCGCAGATTGACTCTGTAATTTGACTTGTAAATAATGCTACATCATTAGATGAAGTAACATTCAAGAGTCACGTCATCCAAGAAATGCGAGCTTAAATAAATTAGTCATTAAGTGTGAGACGAGTAGGCAGTATGAGTAGTGTTTTGCTCTCTACCCAATTATTGGGAGTGGATGAAGCAAAATTTCATGCACTATAATAGTGTGCGTTGAAATATCACGTGAAGTTAAAAGATTAGCGCTTAGAAGCTGCAAAATCTATTAACACTAAGTGAAAAGATTAGTGCTTAGTGGCTGCAAAATTTATTAACACTACGTGAAAAGATTAGCGCTTAGAAGCTGCAAAATCTATTAGCATTGCCAACTTGTCTAAGTCTGGACACTTACTGTTTCCACACTTGAGTGTGAGACATGAGGAGGGGCTTCTTTGTATGATTCCTTAGCTAGGCTAACGTTTTTTTGAATAACGTTTAGCACTAAGTGCAAACGTTGCGGCATAGTGATGAAAAGGTCAAGGCCGACAAGGTTATTATGACTCTAAGAATTTGATGCATCGCTTGTGAGAGCATTGTGTTGAATTAGACTCTTTAGCCTAATTAGCGCTTAAGTTACTTTGGAGCTGTCATAGTTGATAGCTTATTCTCTCTTTCTTGTGGATAGTAGAATTAATTGCAAGTAACTATGAAGCGAGAAATAGATATGGTAAGAGGAGTATCGTCATATTTCAACTAGATGCAGTAAAGTGTATGGAGAATAAAATTGACTTGAAGGTGCAGGGGATTAGCACTTACTAGTTAAATTTGCGACTTAGGCGCACTTGATATCTCCATGACATCCTTTTATGATCTAGTGAATATGAATTAGTCGTGAGTCATTACCTAGTTGGGCCTAAACCTTTAAAACTTGTCTTCGAGAACTCACACATTAAGATGATTGGAATTAGTTTATGACATTGGTCATGAACCAGTGGCTTATTATACTTAATCACATCAATGAGATGATGACGCGATGGTTTGAGTAGGCCTTCTCGGGCCCACTCGCTTATGCCATCCTGCTCTCATGTAAATGTGTAACTTTGTTCGCAATGGGTGCGCACAAGTAAGTAGGAAAGCCGTAGAAGGTCATTTGTTTTGGTGCATTTAGTCCACTACGATATTTGTGGCTAGATATGTGTAAGGGTATGATAGCTAAGCCTCCATCTCGACACATTTATAGATTACGATACACATCTGAGTCAAGACTATTTGATCTCCCATAAGTCAAAAGTTTTGAGATGATTTTTGACATTGCACATATGAGGTTGAGATCAATTAGATAACAGCTTTCGTGCTTTTAGTTTTGACCAAGGTGGCGAGTATCTATTTGAGTAATTTTTAGAAAACTCTAGAAAGAGAGATGGATGCTTAGAAAATTGATTATTCCTAGCACTCAACAACACAATGGTGTAGTAGAGATAAGGAATTAAATATTGTTAATGTTAGTGGATAATGGCGCAAGATGATTCCCAATTGGAAATTGCACTAGTTTGTTGCCTATATCCCTAACTAAGAGCCCTATTTTACTTCTCATAAGATTGTGAAGTTAAGACCTAGGGTTCTATAGCGCATTATTGTATGCTGTCTTGTAAACAGAAAGGGTCGTGTGGCGCATTATTGTATACGGTCATGCAAACCTTCCGGGTCATGTGCATATAGGTAAGCAGCTTTGTGGTAGTGTAACTAAGTCACATAAAGTTTTATTAGTAAAGGTGACATGAATAGAGTTTTTGAAACTCTATAAGATAGAGAATTCTAAGCATAGCGCTCTATGTAGCCTAGTTGAGAATGGAAAGAAAATTTTCCAATATCCTATTTTTTTTTTTGGACAGTGGGAGCGATGTGCCTACTTAATGATTACTCCACTAAGAAGAAATCTACATTTCTTAGTTGCGGGTAGCCAAATGTGAAAATTTTTCCCACTCATCACTGGTGATGAGAGGGAAACATATGATGCTCCGCAGATGATAAAGAGCCTAGGATAAGCCAAAGCTCTAGTTCCCTGTTTTTAGAAAGTGGATCAATGTTGCGCAGTTTAAGACAAAGTCTTTGAGGATTACCATTTCTATAATTTGGTTGCACTTTCATTATGGCTTGGGAAGCAAAACTGTCTAAATTATGCATATTTGGATAGTCATTTGTAGCCATAAGGCTTTGCTAGATACCGAAGTCGCACCATTGAGAAAAATGTAGACTATGAGAAGACTTTCCCCTGGGGAGTGAGCTTATTTTGACTTAGGCTATGATTGACATAAGTTCAGAACATTGGTTTGTGGACATTGTGACCCAACTTTCTCGTTAGAGAATTGGATAAGTAGATCCGTAGGGATTTACCTTCTGCTTTTATGGTGAAAAGTTAGGAGCGCAAAAAGGTTGCTAGTTCCAATAAATGTTTTACAGCCTAAAGCAGTTATCCAAACAATGGTTCCTAGATTTCATCAAGCCATGATAGGCCAACGATGATCGATGAAGACCACTGAGGCATGATCAATGGTCCAAAAGAAGTTTTTTCCTTACTTAGTCATTATGAGTCAGTAATTTATAAGGTTGTCGCCACCTAGGGTGGGCAGTCCTCTATTTTAGATATGATGGACATGGGTGATGTAATTTATATGCTCGGATGTACGATCCTTAGGGATTGTTTTAGGAAAATTCTCGGTTTGTCTTCGATGACTTACATAAGGAATATCCTAGAACGATTCTAGATGCAAAATTGCAAACCCATTGACTTACCTATCGGTCAAAGCCAGAGCCTTAGCTATTGAGTGAATCCTCGGATTGTCTTTGGGAGAAACAGATGACCTATATTCCTTGATCTTTTCTTTGTTGTGGGAGCCTAAAGTACGCTATGTGGGCGTATTCGGCATGATAAGTGTTATCTTTGGTAAATGGTCAACTAAGTTGTTTAGACATTGACCTTGCTCATTAGACTGTGGATAAAATGCTTTACCAGTAGTATATTAATTTGCTCCTTGTAAGATTCAATGCGCTAGTTGGGTGCATCTGTGCTAGTTGGGGGCATTAAGAATGAACGCAAATTGGTCACCAAAATATCTTTAGAGAGGTTATTGCGCAAGAGGTAGTGATCTTAAATTACTTCATATGAGGCGCACATGGTGGATTCCGTTGTATATACTTATCGCAAGAGGTGCTGATAAGGCTTATGTTTGGAATATATAATTGCGCAAGCTGTGGTTTTTTTTTTTTAAATCGATCACTTATTTTGAGATGATGGGATGTTGACACTATTATGGTTTGTGTCATAATGATTAGCAGATTATGATGTCAGTAGGCAAGATTGGCTCACTCACACGAGCAATCACCCTTGGCGCTTGGGAGCGAGCAAGGATGAGACTAGTGATTTTTTTATTTAGAGCCAAGAGAGGCTTAAATCATCCACTATATATGTCGCCTTGGTTATAACCAAGATGAGGTCAAGTTAAGGACCAAACATGGATGTTAGTACACACTTTCCGTGTTGTGGCTGTTATGATTAGCCAGATACGAGATCTCATTTCGCGCCTAGAAGGCGAGCAAATAGAGAATTCAGGTTAGGCACTAGAAAGCGACTAGACTAATATCTGTACAGTGTATCGAGTATGACGTCACTCTTTATGAAAGAGTTACTCCACCGTAGCGTGTTGTAGACGTCCCCGAACGTCCACGGAGGGAATCCCCCCTGTTTTGTTCATTTGGGGTCACTACAATTCAGGACTCAATGTCACGGTCCTGTATCTAATCTCGCAGAGTGCAATGCAAGACCGATGAATCATCAAAGAGTCCAAATCTGACAAATCGTTTTTGAAAACAAATTTTTTGAAAGAAGTACCAAACATGGACTGCTTTGCTAGATACAGAGTCACCACCTAAATATTTTATTTTGGGGAATTTAGGAAACCCTGACTCGTTGCCTAAGGCCACGTGTCCGTTATCACCAAAGTTGCCTCGGCTCAGGAACATGGGTACGATTGGGGAAGGTCACTTCGTGAGCACCCCCGCTCGCCCGATCAAAGATCGGCCTCAACTAACCATGATATCTAATTTTGAAAACATTATGTGTTCTTATTCTGGTTATTAGCCTAGATTTACTATGTGATGCGCACATCATACAAATATAGACTGGATCGCCTGAATTGGAACAAAACATTTCATGTTTGTTTATTTGAAAATGGTTTGATGGTGCTACCCGCAAGTAGGCTAAGACGTGGATTTGCCACCCTCAGGTGGGCTTAGAAAACAAGATGATTTGCCACTATCTAGTGGGCTTAAAACTCACAATTAATGAATTGTTCCAATTCAAATAACTCAACCTTCACCTACAGACATTCAGGCAGGTATATCACATAAGCACTTAACCTCATGGTAAGCATGCTATCATGGCAGTCACTCACACACATGCAAGGATGCTAAAGCGTAAAACTTACCAAGTACTCCAAGTCAAAACAAAAGATATGTTAGAAATCCATGCATGATCATAACTATACAGAAATGCCTAATGCAACACATGCAAAAATGCAAACTATAGCAGGCTCGGCTATTCTAAACATGGCATATGAAATGCTACAACTAACAAGTATTCAACTCAGAATTGAAATACAAGTGCAGTTAGTATGCTGTGCATGTTGGTGTAAGCCCATTATTGCATTGCGTGTAAATAAAAGGGAGAAAGACGTGGGGTTTGAAGACATACATCACACTCACGCACACTTATTACAATTGTGCCCTCGCTCGGAGGGTCCGAATAAATAATATACAATCCGAAATGAATAATTAAATATTACAAAACCCTAATTAATTAACAAATTAACTAGGAAAGCGATAAATCGGCACGCAAATCCATGGACCGCCTCAGCTCTGTTCCAAATGACGACTGATGCATGCTCAAGTTGCCTTGGTCGGGAAATTCCTTGCGATGCCCCGATTCGCCTTTGTTTGCAATTAATGCCGGAATGCTGTGCAAGGCTTTAGAAAGCTGCTGATTTCTGATTTACTGCAACAGAGAGCAACAAAGGGGCATGGCAAAGTATTTCACATATGTATGCATGACTCGATCCTCATGCCACCAATCACGCATCTCAATGCATGATGGCCGAGGAGTCAAATTGCACGACTCAATATGAAATGAATGCACATATAAACATAACAAGACCGAGACTCCATCATGGTTAATCCGGAGTGTCGGCGACCGGGAATTGAGACACGTTCCGTCACTCGGAGTACGAAACGTACCTCATTTCCCGTGCTTGGGCTAACTCCTATCCCAAACACGATGCAAATGAGATGGGATACACAATGCGACTAACATACAACCTAGCATACGCAATGCTCTGAAATGACATACACAATGCACGATGCAACATGACATATACAATGCTCTAACATACAACCTAGCATACGCAATGCTGTGAAATGGCATACACAATGCATAATGGACTTACACCAACATGGGTGGACCTCAGCCACACTCACATCAGTAGCCATGAGATGAAAATGAGATGGCCGAAATGCGTGCACACATGCACGCAAACTGAGGACCGAACCTAAGGCATTAAATGCCACTCTACCAAAACATGGCAAGGATGAAGCATGGCATTCAAACATGTAAATTTTCAGCACTGAAACATAATGCTAAATGGTCCCGAATCATGCGAACATGGCACCCGATGCGTGGAATAAGCCCCGAAACTCAAAACTAGACACATGTATTGACTTGTAGCTATACAAAGCATGCATTATTTGACCATGAAGCATAGAGACCGAGCCAAGGCAGTCCCAAAACATGAACATTTCTAGTTCAAAGCATGACCAAAAGATGCTAGCATGATAGACTAAAATAGCATGCAACTTTGACTAGCAAACATGGTTTACATAGCACGCATATGAAGCATATGAAATCTCACCAAACCAGCAAAAATCAGTGAATAAAACAAGCTAAAATATGTCCAAATAATCACTAAAATGCAGCCCACATATGCAAAAATGAGGGGCTTCTTTGGAAGGGCATACAAGGGGTAATTAAGCACATGCATCAAGGACACTTAGCATGGCACAACCAACTCTGGAAATCAAATATGACAGCCCTAAAACTCACCAAATTGATCCTGAAATTGGTCTAGGGAACATGCAAAGAAAGGCCTCTTTGAAGGGCCTTGAATGGGATTGTTCTACACATGGGACATAGACCTAAAATATGGAAAAATGGGCCTCAGACAGAGCCAATTCAGACCTCAAAACCCTCAGAATAAGGCCTGGAAAGTGACTTCAATGCATGCAAAATGGGGTCCTTTTGGAAGGCCCAAAAGATCCCCAAACAAAACAAGGAGAGAGGGGGTCACCCCCCTCTAATTTTGGCCCTAAAAAATGCATCAAAGCCACTGAAAATCCGTTGGATTTCAGTGGCTAAGAGGCCAAACCATGGCCAATGCAAGTGCTCTAATGGATGGCCCTAATCATGAAGGAATGAAGCATGCATAGGGGAAGATGACCCTAAATAGAGAATAGACCTAATCAAATATAAAGATGATATCAAAACAAGGTTTTTTTTAGTTTAGGTCGAGGTCTAAAATGGCTCACAAATAAGGCTAATGTATCATGCAAAAACAGCCCTAAAAGAGAGATTGAACAAACAGGGCAGCGAAAGGCCTCAAACAGTAAAGAGCCCTTCAACAAAGTTGAAGAGAGGATTAAAAAAAGATACTTTATATTTTATGGAAAATCACGAATATGCCCACAAGTAAGGCTAAAATATGATGCAAAAATAGCCCTAAAAGAGAGATAAAGGGAAAGGGGCAGTAGATGGCCTCAAACAGTAAAGAGCCCTTTAACAAAGTTGAAGAGGGGCTCAAAATAAGGCACTTCACAGTTTGGCTCGAAGCCTAGAAAAGCCCAAAAATAGGGCTAATATATTATGCAAAGTAAGCCCCAAAAGAGGGATAAAGCACAAAGGGGGAGTAGAAGACTTCAAACAGAGAAAAGTCCTTAATCAAACATGAAGATGAGCTCAAAATAAGACTTTTTCTAGTTTGGACAGAAGCCCAAAAATATAAGAAAAAGGGGCTAAGATATAGAACAAAATATTGCAAAAATGAAGAGAATAGGAGCTTACCCTTGTAGCCTTACTTTCCAGCAGCCTTTGGTCCAAGGAAAGGAGCTTTCAACCTCTGCAAATGACTTCCAAGGATCTGGAATGGATGATGGTGGTGTGGTGCTATGGGTTGTAGTGTAAATGGACTAAGGAAGTTAGGGTTTTGGAGCTTGGAATGGTAGGAATGAAGGGAGAGGTGTATAAGCCTTGGTCAAACGTGTCTAACCTCCCTAATGGAAGAGGAGGGCCTCTCTTTTAGAGAAGAGAGGCCAAAGCTTCCCTTGGAAGCTTGAAAGATCCTCCATACACGTGTATGGAGGATGCCCCAAATGATCTCCAGCTGGCACAGCTAGATTACACTCAAAGAGATGGAAAGCAATAAGCAGGCCGGCCAGTTCAAGTGGCCGGCCGGCCACTCCCCCTGGTCGGCCGACCAGGGGTCAAAAGGTTCAAGAACAATTGCTGGTCGGCCTACCCAGAAAGATGGCCTTCGAGATGAGCAGAACACAGCCCTGTGGAGAAAAACCAGAAAATGTGACCCAGGAGAGAGAAAAGCTAGCTTTTAAGCCAGGTTTAAAAGGGTCAAAGTGAACTACTGGTCGGCCTACCCATATTGATGGCCTTCCAGATGAGTAGATCACTATGGTCGTATGAAAAGCCAGAAAATGTGGCTCAAGAGTGGGAAAAACCAGCTTTCTGTCAAAAAAACTGGCTTTTGGAGAGAGAAAATGAGAAAACTGGCTTTTCAGGGAATAGGTGGCCGGCCACCATCCTACCACTTCCCTAACAGTGAAAATAGGGTCTCTACCAAAAATGGACCAAAACGGATGCAAAACGAAGGTTCGGGGGCCAAAACGCGCGGTCCGAGGCCCCGAAAACAGGCTGTTAGGCACTGAAAGTGGCGTATGACCATGAAGGTGGTCTCCAGGGCCCCAGTGTTCCTCTAAAGGGAGGAAATAAGATATGTACCAAAAATTGGAGCAAACAGAGGTAGTTAAGTGGTCCCGAACCGAGGCACATGGCCGGCGGCTCCGAAAACCGAAAATCGGAAACCGGGCTCCACACGGGAAAAATGGCCTACGACCACGAAACGTAGCCTATGGCCACTGAGAGATGGTCAACGAGACCTCTCCCTCCCTTCGGGAAGAGAAAACGGAGAAAACAGGACCCAGTTTGCAAACCGAGGCAATGCACAAAAGAGCCCCGAAGTCTGGCGGCAAGGCTCACAGCCGAGACTCTGAAACCTCAGAACGAGCACAATATGCAACATCACCGAGCGCTCAACTGGTGACGTCTGAGTCTTAAGGTCGGTCAAAAATGGGGTGTCTACAGTTGGCCCTCTTTGACAGAACTCGGAAGTCATAACTGACGGGAGTGAATGTCAAAGCCCAGAGACGACCCATTTTTGACATGGCCGAAGACTTAGACAAACATACAAGATAACAAAGACATGCCTGCAGGCATGCCCGCAGGCAGGGACAAAATGAAAAATGATATGCACAACGCCGGATGTAACTCATGATCATGCAAAGCAACAACCTGTAATGAAGCGCACACGCAACAGTTTTAAGCAAGAATGCAAAGCAACAACTACATTTCATGCAGTTTAAGAATGCGAAGAATTTTTCGGTTCTCGCCACGTCTCACACGGAGAAGATACAATACCTGCATGATTCGTCTGGTCACACCAGCTTCAAATGAACCGTACATACAATATCGTGCCTGAAAGATGAAGAAACTCAACAAGTACAACATAGTTAGCAACATATGTCCAACACTACACCGAATGCAGACAAATAGGATGTTGACGGGAAAGTGCATCGCAATGCGCGAGATACGCGCGTAACAACGCAAGCTAAGCATGAGGGTATAACAATACCAATGAAATGTGCACAACAATGCATGCGGTATGTATGAGAATGCAAGTGATGTGCATAACAATGCAGGATAAGTGCAAATTCGAATGCGTGTTTGACGCGAAACAACGAGCAAAAAAATGCAAATTTCGATGAGTGCGACTCAATCGTGACCTTCGGTTTACCTCCCGGAAGGGTCACAGTGTGCTTAAAAAGGATACATCTTGCTCTTGACGAGTGACGATAAAACATGCATCGAAAGTTGGAGTTGGAGTTCCCGCGGACGGATTTTGTGACAAAAAGTGCACTTTTCTTGTACTTTCTCGGGTACTAAGGACTCCAATCTTCACCAAAATTTGCAAGGATCTTGTAGACCACCTTGGGAACACCACCGACCAGGTTTGGTCCCACGGGGAGGTCACCGACCAGGTTGGAGTGCAAGGGGTGGTCGGCCTACCAAAAAAGGTGGCCGGCCGACCACCTAGCCCAAATCCGGGGCAGTTTGGTCTTTTTGCTCCCATTTCTTTAAAAATACATGTCCAAAGCTCTTTTCTTCATAACATTAGGTCCGAAACTATCTTCTCCCCCTTACTAGAGCATTTTCTTTCTCAGATCTGCGCTCTATACGCGTTTTCCAACGCCCCACGCCAAGTTGTTTCGCGAAAACTTTCAGTTCTCTTCACTTTGAACCGATTAAAATTTAAATTGTTTCGGAGCTTCTTTTTATCATTTTCGCCACTTGAAGGTAAGTTTCGTCTCAATATTTGGAAGATTTTCTCGGAGTGGACTTTTGTTGAACTTTTTCCTTTTCCCGAGAGTTAGACTTTGTTGAACTTTTTAATTTTGGCTTATTTCGCTCATTTTTGCTCCTTTTTGCAGATTTCTTGAAATGGCAGGTCAATTATCCCCACGGCGGAGGGTTCTCCAGGCCGCTCTGGAGGTGACCTGACATCATGTCTTTGCACTCGCAGGGTTCGCCCCTTTTCCGAGCAGGTACGATTCCTCGACTCATGTCCTCCCTTCGGCGCATTTTTTATCTTTTACTGGTACTTCGACCTCGAGTTCCTATAGACCTGCTATAGGGCAGCCGGAGTCCCATCTCTCTCATTGAGGGCGCGAGAGGTATGATCTTCACCTTTTTTACATTTCTGCGTTAAATCTGCATTTTCTTTTGCAATTCATGCTATGTATGCCCTATTGCTGCGTTCTGAACACACTCGCAGCCATGCTTCTGCTCATTTTAGCACACAACTTTTCTTCTACCGTTTAGTGTATAACACATACTCCGTCTTGACACATAGCTGCAAATCACTTGAATCACTGAAACTGAACACGCAACCATATTTAAGAAAGTTGAACACGCAGCCCAGACTTTAAACTTCTGAAATCTGAACACACAGCCCAATTTTGATTCGTGAAGCACAGCCAGCCCATATTTAATGGAGAGTTTAACATGCAGCCTAAACTTTAATTTCTGAAATCTGAACACGCAGCCCCAAATTCGATTGTGAACACGCAGCCCACATTGATTGGAAAGTTGAACGCGTAGCCCAACTTTAAATTCCTGAAATCTGAACACGCACCCAAATTTGATGTGACACGCGGCCTACATTTGTATGTAGAGTTGAACACGCTGCCAAACTTAACATTTCTGAAATCTGAACACGCCAGTCCCAAATTTGATCGTTGAACACGCAGCCACATTTAATGGAAAGTTGAACACGCAGTCCCAAACTTTAATTTCTGAAATCTGAACACAGCAGCTCAGAGTCTGAAAGATGGAGTTACG